>JAMKCH010034777.1:0-15360 GCA_023653785.1 Ophioderma brevispina
CTTGCACATACACCCCATGAAGTACCGTGGGAAAAACTGTGGTTTTGAGGTAGACGCAATAATGCAGTTGCAAAGCACTATTCATTCTGTGATAATTATTGATGGTTAACAACTAAAACGACGGTTTTTTGTTTAATCTTGGGAATGAAATGGATTTGAGGGTTCAAATTCAGGACGACAATGAGAAAAATACGGCCTTTCATTTGATATCAAAATCGATACTACTTCCAGGGAAATGGGGTCCAAAGACGATCGGAACAGCACCTTTAACTCTAACCCCACTCACTTGGGTTAATTGTATCATGTTTTGAATGCATATGCGAATGCTCGAGCATGTGCGTTCCTTTATTTCCTTCTTTTTTTATTGTGTGATTTATAATTGCAGTGTCTTGATGTTGTTGTCTGCATGTGTTGTGTGTGGGTTTTGCGCGCGCGAGAGTGTGAGTGCATGTGGCGTGTGTGTGGGTTAGTTTGTGTGTGTGTGTGTGGTGGCAGTGTGGGTGCATGTGTGTGTGGTGTGCGCATGTGTGATGTGTGTTGTTCCACTTTACTTAAATCATCATCGTACAAAAAAATCACATTTATGCTACAAAATCTAAAACAATAAACAAAAGCACACCAGCGGTACATTTTGTGAGATTTGCGAGATTAACTGGCGGAGTGTTAAGTGCATTTCATTGCACATGCTACTTTAAAATTTACTATGAGGTAATGAGGTACGATCGTAGTTACCGAACTGAATTTAAAAAAAAATCTTTATTATTACCCTGAAAATGTTGGTCTTCAGGGGGACAATGAAA
The DNA here is from genome assembly GCA_023653785.1 of Ophioderma brevispina. Taxonomy (NCBI): domain Eukaryota; kingdom Metazoa; phylum Echinodermata; class Ophiuroidea; order Amphilepidida; family Ophiodermatidae; genus Ophioderma; species Ophioderma brevispina. Next base: position 801 of record JAMKCH010034777.1, read on the forward strand.
AGTGGTAATATTGTCCGGTGAACAATCATAACTAGGGATCGTGATCCGCAAAACTACCGCAAATTCCGCAACACTAAAATTAAAACCTTGACAATTTAAAAAAAACACAATTAAATAAAAACCTAACTTACTAGGACCGAACCTGGTCATAAAATCGTAAGTCAGAGAGACCTTACCGTATGACCACGAAGGCGGTTGCGAAGCTTCTGTTTTTTATACCATTATCACAACACAAAAAAAAAAAACCCAAAAAAGGTTTTTAAAAAAAAAAGTCGTATTAACATCTGTATTCATTCATACCTATTTTGTCAAACCGTGATATACAGGACTACAGTAGCGGAGGAAAATGGTCTACTTTCACTGGTGTAAAGGAACTATAGTCGGTTAAAACTATATAAAACCTAGAAACTAATATTGAAGTAAGGACTATTGTTTCTAGAGAGAGGGGTCCACGCGGTGAAGACTATTGGCCCTGGAAGCCATGGTCCGGAGTATAAAAACTAGCAACATTAAAGCAAGGACTGTTATTCCTAGGAACAGGGGTCCACAGGGTGAAGACCACTGACCCTAGAGGCCATGGTCCGGAGGGCCGATCGGTTCTGTAATCCGGTTAGGGCTATTGTTCTAAGGACAGGGGTCGAAGGCCCCCTGTCCTAGGAAACCACAAGCCCCAGGGCTATATCTCAGGGGGACTATATCTCCTTCACAACCGGCCCATGGCTCTGGGATCTGACTCCATTCAGTAGTTAACTGAAGGTGGTGATCCGGCAGAGGGCGAATAGGTCTACGTGGGGATATTGTAGCCTCTGGAATATTGGCCGGTGCCAGTCAACTGCGACCCTTACTCAATGGCGCCTGACATGGCGTTCCCTTCCGGGAAGAGGGCGTCGCTTGGACATTCTCTACTCCCGGCACATGGGACGCTATTAAAGCGATGTCCCGTTTGCCTGCACACAGTAGGAACCTGGCTAATCTCCTTGCAGAGGGACTGGGTCCTTCCCCCTCCTTGTTGAGGTAGGTCAATACCGTCATGTTGTCGCATAGGACCAGGATCACCTTTCCTCTGGCAGGAGCGAGCCAGTGCTTTGACAGTGCCAGGAAGATTCCCCACAGCCCGACACATTCTTCTACTTCAGTAACAGAGATAGCAAGTGCGCCTTTCGACTCAGGAATGACTAAAAATATGGCACTTTTTAAATAAATTTATATAAAATGAAGTTGTGACCCCAAAAACCTATTTCAAAAATACCAAAATCATGTTCATATCTATTCGAAGATGAGATGTAGATAATTTTATTGTAATGGCAGCAAATTGGCAGCCATTATGGTGGCCATTTGGATGTGAGTTAAGGAAACCTAATGATTCGATTTAACAAAAACTGAAATTTTTGAACCTCAAACATATTAAAAACATTAAAATCGTCACCCTATGTACCTCTAAAGGCTGAGATATAGCTAATTGGTCCACAAGAGTAAGAAATAGGCATTTTCACACCGGATGCAATGAGCATCTGTCACATGCAGGACCACAAGGTAAATTTATTGCTATCAAACAAATCATTTCAACATGCGAAATGAAACCTGAATTGTTAAATATTTAACAAATATGAGCTAAAGCTTTAGGTTACCATACGTCTCTGTATCCAGACTTCATTGGAAGGCTAGGAATAATGCCTGGACGACACCAAACGCAGGTACCAATGCCATCGACCGTACAATGACAGGCAGTTCTTCCTAACCTCCATCACTTTGTCTAAAAGTCCTAATGGCTTGACAATAAATAAAACATCAAAATAGTACAAAATTTCAAGGCATTTTTCCGCCAATTTACACAACCCCCCTTTTTTTCTAAAAGCTTTTAATAATAGAAACTAACACAAGCCGCTAGGAAGTTAGATTCCACAGGAGTTGAAGAAAAAACGAGGCCTTAACAAACGCACCCCGATTAACGTCATGCCAAAACTCATTCAAAACAGCTCAATCAAGCCGACATCAAATGGGGGGTTGAAAAATATGGGAGTCCTTGATTATGTGTGCGTTACCCATTCTTGAGAACTTGCGAGCATTACGTGAGATCAACTGTACACGACTTCCCGCCCCTGGATCTAACACCTTTGTATTAATAATCCCTAAGTAAAATATCGGACCAGAATAATCTAAGTCTGGGAAGCAGCTTCCAAGGCCTTTTTGTTCTGCCGTGATTACGACATCACCCTTTCCGTTACTTCACTTCCTCAGTATCCTACAAGTAAAGTCTAACCAAAAAACAAGCTTGCAAAATGACTTGTAAGATAATTAAATCAAGTAAAGACAGAAATAAATTCCTGAAACTCTAACGCTTCTGCGAATATATGTAAGACCTGTGACTCAATTTTTCACACGAAGAGCAGTAAAAAATTGCTTTAAAGGCCCTAAACCTGCATTTATAAAAGAAAGCAGACGTCATGCTGACATGGGAATTGACAAAAAATAAAATAAAGAAATTAATTATATGGGTAGACCTAAATAGCAGAAAAGCATTAGATTTCCAACGTGCCATATTTTTTTGGCCTATCAAACCAACTCCCTTGTATGCAGAAGTTACGAAGTACCTAATTCGAAGGCAATAAGAAGAGAAACCACTGAGGTGGCAAAACCCAGCGCAAGACCTAATTTAAAATTCTGACTTTAAATTTGTCCAAACTCGACACCAAATGAATAAACAATAGCCGAGCAAGACCATGTGGCACCACTTTAACTTGTCAATAAAAAACTCATTCTGCACACAAAGAAGTTAGCCAATCAGCATTTTGCAACAGAAGACACACCTCAACTGATTGCTTGGTCATTGCTCGACCTCAAAGACCCCAAAATCATTATTCTTATGATATTGTTAGTATGATTCCGTTTTCCATGAAAGCCTTCCATTATTAAACTTCTAAATTTCATCTTTCTGGCAGTACCACTCTTATATGTCGACTTTTTCTGTATACTGTCGACTTTAAGTTTATATTTGGTGTGTAATTTAATATCTGAAAAGTTCACACTAACATTTACTGCATGGCTGTTAGTATTAATTATTCACCATTTCCATTCAACAACCAATTACCTCCTATTGAAAAGGGATTAGAGCAAGGTAATAAAACGTTGAAGATTGTGAATTGCATTAAGTGCTGTGAGGCAAGTGAAATTTTGACCTACGGTCCTGTTATCAAATTTAAATAAAAAAGAATAGTCATTTGAAATAATTACAATGAGTTTATGTTTTCTTGATTACTAATATCTGACGGGTGATGTTCTATTTATATAATCATTACTGCATACAAATAAAGAGTTGTGTAATTATTTAACCAGTTATATCAAACAAAGGTTGTGACACGAGGCCTAATGAATTTATTTACAGTAGCATTGGGCTAGTTACAGGTGTGTGGAATATTTTCCAGATTATGTTTCAGGGCCTATGCAGAACCACATACATGTATCAAACACTTCCAATACTGTATGAGGGGGGAATTGCCTAATTGAGCAGTTTGAAACTGATAGGCCACGGAATAAAATCGATTGCAAAAATGAAATATCCAGAAACAGACAATAAATTTGAGATAAACCGCATTTCTTGGATGCACCACGTATATGCCCTACACTAGAAAACCAAAAAAGGATAGACCGGGAAAGACTGCTATTAACACGGTTGCCACAAATGCTGATTTGCAAATTGATGGTGAATTTGGGCAATTTTAATATTCCAAGGTACAGGCCTTCTACTGCCAGTTGTTGTTTTTAAGCGTCTACGCCCTTCCCTTAATTCCTGACAATGAAGGCAAATGATGCTAAATGCAAAGAGATTGCCGAGTAGCCCAAAGCTAAAAACGTGAACGCAATATAAGCTAAATAGGATATAATTGAGGCGTGCCACGCAATTCAAAAGTATGTGAGAAACTAGATTGGTTAACATTTCACAACCTTTATATGAAAGAGGCACCAAGTAGACTTAGCGAGAAGTTTATTTATTATATATAATGACTCCTGGTGATCCGACCTGAGTAGTATACGCTTTCCCCCACAAATGCCACCCAGGAAAAACCTCTAACCATTTGCACAGATTGATTTTTTTCAATTGCCTTAAAGCTTGGAACCCACTTCTCTCAGTATCCCCCAAAACCAACGCGTTTGCATGCATCAGAGAACAAATCAATGACTTCTTTCCCCAAAATAGGAATGCCTAAAAATTAAGTAAAAATATAAGCCACATTTGCCATTTGCAGGTCAGCTTGCATCTGAGACTGAATTTTGAACCAGTCCTGTTTAGCGCCACAAGTTAGCCAATCAAACACCGAAGGAAAGTCCTGCCTAGCGAGATTGCATTGCAAACGAATGGCTAAGGAAAACCAGTTTTAGAATTGCAATCCCTCGAGATCACGCTTCAAAGCTTTTGCGCATTACCACTTATTTTTGAATTCCCTACATATCTTGTGGCACTGAAACGTGTTGCAACAGCGGAATTGATTAGGAGAACTAATAAACGATAAATGAGGTTGGACATACTCATTCAACCGGTTGCTAATGGAACACCCAAACTCTAAAGATATCTTGAAAAAAACAAACAAGGTCTGTCATGAATGTAATTTCCCAGCATCCATTGCCGCGATGAAAATTAAGCCATACGTGTAATGGCTTGACCATGCAAGGGCATCTTCGAATTGAGGCCCATCCAAAAAGAAGAAATTCACAAAGTGGCCGGGGAACATGATTCCCCCATTGAAAGCGCGTTACTATATAGTATGGCGATTAATTTTGATTCCTACTAACTCAAAATCATCCGGGTGTACTGGCAATAACCTATGCTGATTCCGTAATCCGTATTATATCCACTATATCCCCTACCTCCTATCACATTGGTGTGATAGGGCCCATCAAAATGACTATATTGGACAGTACGCATAGCCCCGTCAATCCCAACATTTTACCGGTGAGGTTGTGAAAAAGACAGATGCCGAATAAACATAAACTTGCCAGGCACCGATCACGGAACTAAACCTGATTGTGAACTATAAGGCCCGGTAGACGGCCTTGATGTAAATGGACCCGCAATTGTTCTAATTGATTTGTTAACAAACTTACTCCAGTAAAGACCATGATATGCAATCTGAATCGATTTATTTGTTTCATCACCTGCACACGATCCCCTTATTTGCCAGCCTAATCCGAATGAAAAAACCAACAATCCAATTTTTGGCAGCACGCCTGGGTAGTATTTAATTGTGACTGCTACAAATGCAACTTTATGGGGGCTGTATAGATGCAACAGGGATGTGCGTGGACTAATAAGGTTTATGAACTTGCCTGGGATATAGGGTCCCGGGTCATAGTAATTATAGTCCTACGTACTCATAGTCCGGGAACAATGGTGAACATAGGGCCAACAAATAAGTTGACCTCATCACGCACTACACACTTCTTTCAATCTTTTACAAATGAAGAGCGCCGCTCATTCTCTCATTAACGAATGTGACGTCATATTTGCGATCCAGCTTGGGGAGATTTTTAAATTCTGTATTGTGTGTTCATGACGTGCGAGAGACTTTTTTATGACCTCGGGTGGTAAAAAATTATATTCGCAAAGATAATGGGAAAATCCGGTAATGTCTCGGCTATCGGAAGCTGAACAGAATTTAAATAGACTTTCCGTTGTTCAGTGTTTGTGTTGTTTTATGTCAGTCCCGTTGCGCCATGAGTCATCCCGAATTGAGGTTGAAAAAGTCTTCCTAAATAAATGGTAGATTATGCGCTAATATCATGTGACTAGTGAGATCTACTATGTTTGTCGGTATTAACTTTAGTTATTCCTGAACCCACAGTGTCAACATTGCAGGTGACATTCACTTTAAATAAGGTGACAAGGGAAAATGCATGGCTATTTTCCGGTAGTGGATCCAAGTTTGAACTGGGAATTGCAATTGAGTATTTATTGCTGTCATAATTATATGCGCGGAAACGTGTTGGTGGGCGCGGTCAAGCTGGTTTGGCATGCCACGTACAATGTACACACCTCGTATTGTGTGTATATTTAGGTCAGTCACCCGAATGTACACACCTGCGCATCAGCGTCATGAATGTGCACTAAAATTTTGTTATACAGGCGTCAATGGAGAGCTTTGTTTGTGTCACGCACATTAGTATTCACGCATTACTTCTGGTATCGTGATGGAGCCCCGACCTGTGGCTCCCGCCGGACATACTGCTTTTACCCCGGGTTCAAATCTCAGAGGGGCTACTAAATACTGGATTTAATTTGCATAAGTGACAATGGTTTAACCTCAGATTACCACTCTCTTCATTGTTCATTGATATGGGCAGATGAACCATGAAAGGTCTCACTTGCCACTCATTAGGTGTGTTTTGATTAAGCTGCTGCTCGAAGTTGCATTGTTCCAGTTATTATTAATATTCATAACACACGATAACTGACCTTTGGACAACTATACGTTGAACCACAATTATTGACCAAATTGTTGAATGTTGCATTCGCATGTAACCACAACTTCATTGCGCAGTTTTTACAATGGATATTTCCTCTTGACACACCTTAGCCTTTTTAAAGTGGAAGTTTTATTTATTATTATTGATATCGCCCACGACTTGCTGCTGTGGAGCCCAACGTTTAAGCATCCATTAAATCAATGCACTCATAACGATTTAAGACGCTGTTAACCAGCAAATCACTTTGCAAAATTTCAAAGGAACCTCCGACAATATTGCCCTGTATTCTACTCATTTAACATCAATTATATTTTTTTAAATGAACGTTCCGGTTTTCGATGGCAAGCTTATTTAGTACATAACCATATGACCAATAAAATTGCACAACAGTTCAAAAACTATCACACTAAAGATTTTGGAGGTATAACGCAGCTAAAATTTCCTGCCACACTGGAAATGGGTTAAATTGTCCTTTATGCTTTGTTCCACTTTTAAATGAAGGATCCTCTCATCAACTACAACACTTCATATCCCAGGACCTTGAATCTAATAATGCTTCAAACATGGATGCCACTCAAATTTAAATCTCCTCAACTATCCTGTACATGCAAATTTTATACACATCTGATTGACCCCATGCAAATTGTCTCTTTTATTTAGAGTAATTTTTAATCAGTGGCGAACATATTGACAACTGATATAAGTAGGGGCTGGCAAGACAACTCTAGTACCTCTGAAGAAAACAGAAAAAAATCCAATTGCGGGAATCAGGCCTTAGGCCTTAAAAAGGTCATGAAATGGATTAAGCTCCCTCTATACGCAAATTCTCCCTGAAAGGCTGTGTGAAACAGATTTCTGGAAAAAACATATTTGCCCGCAATGAAAATTTCGACAAATTTACCAGGATGCAGTTAGTGGACTAAATACCCATATAGTTGTAAAAATTGTGTCGTCCATTTGATATTGTGATTGTTTTATTCTCAAGTTCAACGTAATAAACGTGACTCTCAAACAGCTGCGGATGATAATTTATTAGGTGCATAATTCGAAACTGAACTTGTATTTTGATCCACAACACCGCCAGACTTTAGTGTAACATTGGCAACTGGATCATTACATGAAGTCCGAAAACCGATTTACCTTGCATTGAGGCATCACTCACTCGCTGAGGCATCGCTATAGGTATTGGTTGACGAATATTGACCATAGTTATTGTCTTGCAACGTAAACTGTTGTACATTGGCTACCGGAGGCTGTCCTGGCCCTTGAAGTTAACCATCGGGTGTTGATCAGACGCAGTCACTTGCCCTTATACGCCTCCACGTAAGCTTATGGCTGGGGCATCGCCATTTTTCACTGCTAGTGTCTGGCACCCAACTTTACGCATTTCACGGTGGGTTCAACGAACTTACAGATACGTTGTTTTTACCCTATACTGGATCTCTTGAACCGGCGTGATTCTACGCCCTGCGATGTGGATATGGTCCCGTCTAATAATGTTCCATTGATTCATGATTAACACAATTAATACTGGTTTTCCCTCCATCTGCACTGATCCTTGAGGCAGTTTATTTGGAATGGACCCTGACAAAACGGCACCAATAATTTCTTGATGACCTGATCCAAACAACCGAATGATCCGAAGCAGAACGACTCGGTATTTAGATTATTATACCAATCCTGTAGCACGATGTATCAAAAACATATAATAGTACCGGGCATACGAATGGAGAATCAATTGCCGAATAAACGAGTACATTCCAGTAGAACAGATTTTCAGAAAAACTGACCAACACGTCGCATGTGATTGACTCAGATGCAATTGTGAAAACCTACCACTGGAACAGAACGCTGCCAAGATAAACAATGCGTCATTAGCAACCCCACCACAATACTGAGGCGAACCGATTGGTGCTTTGAATGCACCTATTGAAATACGATATCGAACGGCAGAATTAAATTACCGCAAATGCACAGACTGGCGCAACAATTTTTTTAGCCTGTTGCAACCCGTTTCTACGATTCTTCAAAACGTTATTATATAGAAATGGCGGCCATTTTGGATTTTGGCGTGAGTTCAAATAACAGGACATTGAATGATCTTACCACAATACACAGAATATGGCCATTGTGAAGGTTCCATTAATGTTTTCCACAGGGATCTGGGTAAATTTGGTTGTTATGTTGTCTGGATCCATAACCTTTCAAAAATGCCAAACATCTAGCTGTAAGTATGTGACATTTTACCAATTGAACCGTTGTGTCAGTAAAAATATTCATATTCAACGCACTTGGCGGCATTTTGGCAGCACTCCTAGTGTTTGTGCATTGTAAGTGATCAGTGTGGTTAAAATAGTAGTTCTACTTATCAAAAATGATAAATTGATAAAGAGAATAGCAAAAAGTATTCCAATCGCGATTACAAGAATGCAGCAATAAAGCTATATAGCAAAACAACGCAGAATGACGGCATTTTTTAATAATGTTTGCCCCCAAAGCGATCGGTAAATTTTAGTATGTGATGTTTGCAGCATCTTTGCTTTCCAAAAATATCAACAATTAGCTTGTAGTCCATGCCGTTTCCCACCGCCCATCATGACTTGAAAAAAAAAACCAGCTTAAATTGGACAATTTTAATCAGTAAGTAGTCGTTCAACTCCCATTGGCGTACATATTGGCAAGCGCCCTCTAGGGTGCCATGCTATTGTAAGTGATCTGTTAATTAGTATAGTATGCTCAACTTATCAAAATTGATGAGAGATTGCAAAAAATTTTCAAATGTGCAGTATTAAAATGATATACAAACACACAGAATGACGGCCATTTTGATATGTTGCCCGGACCAAAAAGGGATTCTGGGTAATTTTGGCTTGTGATTTTTCAGCATCCCTGCTTCTAAAAATCCAACATTAGCCTGTAGTATATGCCGTTTCACCACCGCTCCATCAATTACTTGAAAACGCAGCTTAAATTGACAATTTTAATCAAGAAGTAGCGTTCAACGCCAACAGTGGCGGCCATTTGGAAAGCGCCCTCTAGGGTATGCAATTGTAAGTGATCAGTGTTAAGATAAAGAAGTGCTACTTATTCAAAATTGATGAAAAATAGTTATAAAGGTGTTAAAAATAGCGATTATTAAGGAACGCAGTATTAAAACGATATACCCAAACACACAGAATGGAGGCCATTTTGAAGACGCCATGTACATAGTTACACCAAAGCGGTATTCTGGGTAATTTGGTTGTAAGATGTTGTCAGCCCCATTACTTTCAAAAATACCAAAATTAGCTTGTAGTTCGCGACTTGCCACCTCCGCCATTTTCAGAGCACTTTTTCCATAATATGCTACCCAGTTGTATATGCACTTCATATAGTGAATGATTTTCGATTTCTGCTATGAAAAAAAAAAGCAATAATTGCATAGAATGGGGTTACGCGACACGTTACGGCGTTTGGTTATTGTTATAATTCATGTCATAGATCTTTAAATCGCGTGGAGGGCAGTTCTTGTGATGTTAAACTGTTCTATTGTACTTCAATGAGCAAAGTCAGCAAATTACGTTTGAAGGATTTAATGCTATCATTAAATGTTACTTAAAAATACTGTAAGTTAAAACTTGCGAGATGCCCTGGTGGGGAACAAATATGCAAATAGCTCTTAATAGCACAGTTAGGGATCATTGATACAGTGCACCACGACCCATATACCAAGTTTTGGTCCAAATTTGTTTGTCTTATATGGGATTGGTTAGTTTTCTTTAGATAGATGCACCTTTTTAGTAAAGTGCCAATCAGAGCAAATATGCCAATAAGCTCATTAACACTAAAGTGCACAAAGGGGGGTCAAGAGTCCCAAAATTGGGTTTTTTTGCGAGTTATCGGTTACAGCAATCCACATTTTCAAGGAGTTTTTTGCTAATTGTTGATTTATGAGACGCTTTGTTTTTCTCTGATACTAAAAATATCAATCCGCCCACGGCTTCATTAGAATAATTAGGTTGTGGTCCCAAGGAACCCCACTTAGGCACTAACGGAAGTGAAAAAAATTTTTTGTTTTTTTTTTTAAATGTTTTTGTGATTTTAATAATTAAAAAAATAAAGTTAATTAAATCTTGGGATTTAGTTGCTTAGATATTTACCTTAGGAGGCAAATAATTAATAATAATAATACTTAAATCAAATAACCTTTTATGTGATGATAGCATCAATGATTTTGTAATGGCGTGCTCTTAACTGTGTAGTCTATGGAAAAAATAGGTGATTTTTGACAGTTTAAGTTTCTGAGAAAAAAATTACAAGGATGGTATAAATTTAGCTATATTTTGCAATGATTATTTTAATGGTTATTCTAGAGTAGATATAATGAATTATATTGGTTCCAAAACCTTTATATTGGAGTTGCTGAGGGTGGAAATATGTGAACCACCCTTTTTCGGAGATGGACAATTTCAATTGGCCATAGGTAATAGGTCAAAGTTCGGATTTCAATTTATTGTGGGTATGTTGGTCTTGTCACCCCCATTTACTGTGTTGTTGTTGTCAGATCAAACTCCAGCGACAGTGGTTATTGGGGTTGGGTCCCTAGGAAACCCCCCCCCCCCCCCCCATTGGGCACTAACGGAAGTTTTTTTAGCTTTGACACTTAAGTGTTAAATGCACCAATATCGATCAAAACAGTGTGTGGGTATTACTCGCATTCCACCACTACCAACACCCATACCAATTATTGCAACTTTGGAAATTGGGATCTGGTTTAGTAGAACTCACCTTTTTAGTAAGAGAAGCCAAGCAGAACCAAATATGCAATGAGCTCATAATATGTGCAAAATGATGATACAGTGCATTGAGTATGGTTTACATCCACCATTCCCAAATACCAAGGTTCGTCTTTTCAAAGTTAGGACACTAGGATTCTGGTTTGTTCATATTTGTAGTAAAATGAGGCAATCAGAGTAAATAATGCAGATGTGCTCATATGCACAAATAAGACGACACCACTACTTCCATCCACCACTACCCACATAACAAGTTTCGTTACATTCGATATTAAGATTCAAAATGCCTTGACAAAATCGACTGAATTTTGGATTAACCCTTTCCGGGGAGATCTAGTGAGCGATAACAAAAATTAGGTGCTAGGACCACAAAATGCACTTTCTTTAAGGAATGTAGAATGAAGTTTGGGTTATATGCATATAGAGAGTAGACATTTTGTCCTTCCATTACCGCCTTCCGTTACCAAAACTTAATCCACTTACGCATTGTCTTAAATTCAATATGGAACATATTTTTCGAAGTGAAGGGCGTTGTCGTATTAGTATAGACAGTAAACATCCTACGTCACTTCTTTTGTTGCCTGCGAATCATTCATGCGAATCGTATGGCCCATAGATTAAAAAAATCTAACAGATACCAATTGCAAGTGTGAACAGTCAGGCCCGACCTATTTCAAGAACAGGTTTTTACATGTTTACCAAAACCTTGCTTGTTAATCTGGTCTATAGTCAGAATCTAGAGAGAGATTGCATTCCTAAGTTACAGCAAAATTGATTCACAAAATTCACAGAAAAACCTTGTCCATTTTGCTGTCATTCCGTTACCCGGACGTTATTAATATTCAATTTAAGAAATAAAGATCTTCATGTTAGAAAAGTTTTGTTGAAAATTTAAGTTAGTGCAATATAGTACAGATTGCCTGACAATTTTGGTGGTGCGAAAATGAAAGTGTTTTAGATAATGTATTTAAACTTTGTAAATTGAGTCAAAACGTCCTTCCGTTTACCGTGGAATTGCCCACTACCAAATAACTATTAGCTTATGCTATTGAGATTTGGATTATATACTCGTCTTCACACCAATTCAGACTCTGGAATACAACACACTGGCCCCGACATAAAGCAGACCAATACCGCGGGGCTATTTATAGCATGAGCAAGTTAGCTACAGTGACTTCTACACATGGATTAGTGGGGGGTTCTAAGTCGCACGATTTGAAACCAAAAGGAAGTTGCTTTTCGCCTTAGTAATATTGGTGGGAAGGAAATACTGCATACACCTGCTGGTGCGCAAATTCCACACAGATGTTTATGGTTATACAAAATTCCTTTCACTTCTTGACAATAAAGTGAAGCAACATGTGCAGGTCAAATGCAACTTCCTGTTTGTTGTTTCACTGGGTGGACCATTTCAACGTGGCGGCAGCCCGCTATTCAGGTAGAAGTCACTGTAGTAACTGCCTCATAAATAGCGCGGTCATGGGTCATGCTTTAAAAGCTTTCATTTACATGTAATGAGCAAAATAAAAAACCACCTGGATTTTATTTAGTAGCTTTATTGATTACCCAGACAGTATGTTCAGCTGTTGCTAACATGTGCCCATCCAAGTCTACTGAACTGAGCCCTTAATAGATTAGCATGCCTTAACCACATAGTGATGTGGTTGTATTGTAGAAAGTGTTGTGTTTTTGGCAATTCCATTTAGGTTCAGCCCCCCCCCCCCGAAAACAAAATTGCAAAAATGAGGTCTTGTTCCCCCAGAACCTGAATACCACTCATATCTAGTTTCTAAATAATAAAACTAACGCACCTCCTTGCAATAAGCGGCATTGTAAAGTTCTTGGAGGGGGAAAGGGGTTCATATTTTGGAAATTCAATTTCCACCTTGAGCATGTATAAATAAGTTACATAAAAACTACTTTTTAGGAGACTTTAGTAAAGGGGGATTTTTTGAAAACCGGCCAAAGTTAAACTTTGAACATGTCCCTTTAATTCACGGAACGTTCAAGTTCATCTGTTCCTGCACATATGATGGCCCTGCATTCCCTGACCGGCGCTATGTCCTTTAACAAGCTATCGTTAAAGTTTCTATGATGATATTTCGACGGTCCATTTTGATGTGGTTATTTTACCCCTTGAGGCTAGATTTCATGATGAATAATTATTGTTAATATCTTAGCTGCCAAAAGACTGTGTAGAAACACATTTTAAAATGTCTGTTAATTGTCAAAAATTCCAAATGTATATCTGTTCATATAATTTTTAGTGATATTTTGGCGTCCATTTTGAATTTATGAAATTTTTGGCCTCTTTACACTCAATACAGCAAAGCAACCAGTATTTCTTCATCAGCACAAAAACGGTCCTAGAAACAATGTGGTTCAATGCTTTCTACTAAAAAAATGCCTCGTGAAGTTTCTTTTCATGAATTTTGGGTCTTGTCTTATAGCTACATTTAACTTATAAACACTTAGGGTGACTTGCAAAATGCCTAAAAAAAATAATTAGAGTGGCTTTGCTGCTCAATCCCCCTCCCCACCACAAATTAAGGACATGGACCACATAGAGGCGCTTGCATATTTTTTTGTATTCAATCGGAAACACGCAAAACAATTTGTCATTTTCTTTTGAGATAGGTGTTAATAAAAACCAGCCCTAATGAAATCAAAAATGACCCATTTATATATAGCTCACAAGCTCCCTCCTTTTACAATACTGGAACATTTAACACTTTTTAAAACAGAACTGTTTTTTTAAAACCGATCTGTTAACAACCTGTTAGATTCCGACCTAGGGGCCTCGTAGCAAGTAGCTCGCCGCCAGTCCGGAGTCTACCACGCTCGCCAGATCTTATCCAAAACACGATTACTTTCAAAACGGTGTGCTTCTTTATCCTTAATCTATCATTTAGAGCGCCCCCCCCCGGCCCGCCAAAGACTATTGTTACAAAAATCTAACGCTGGTGCTTTGAGACCGAAAAGCCAAATTTGGTCTAGAAAAATTGTACCAAAATACCACCTTTCACTTTGGTAAATATGTGTGCTCTAACTTGAACAACAGAATTTATCGGTTTAAATTTAAGCCGTTATAACTAAGAATGGCCGATATGGGAAGTTTCTTAGCCCCATTATTCCCAATTACTACTGACCGTCCAAGGGCCGTGATTTGGTTCTAGCATTATACTAGGCACTTCAGGTGATTTTTAAAAACATTTTCAGAGTCAAATCATAGTGCATGATAGAGAAAAATCTCAGAAACACCAACCATATTTTGGAATCTTTTTTCGATAGCACCTTCGGATTGCGGAAATTATTACGTTGTGTCC
>JAMKCH010034778.1:0-24162 GCA_023653785.1 Ophioderma brevispina
ATATTGAAGAGTCCATCTAGATGCACTCTCTCACCCTCCAGTGACCTACCCAACTATACTTTTGATTACCACCAAATAGGCGGGCCTCATAACAGTGCAAACTGATATGGAATAATGTAGGTGCAAGACAACGCAAGAGACGGAGTGTGTATATTTTGCGTGGCGCGGACGATTCTGTGCAAATGCTCAAATGCATTTGGTTTACTTTTACGCGCGGAACGATAACAACGGAATAATTCCCGCCTATTTGGTGGTAATCAAAGTATAGCGCGTCAGGTTACCACTACATGTATGTGGGTAAGTCAGTGGGGAATGCTAGGGTACTTCTAGAAGGACTAATATTGAGGAGAGCATGGACGTGCATTTGGGGTTGCAAAATATTCCTAAATGCATTGATCCACTGGATAAAGGTATGTGAACTTTATTTGTCACTTACCAGCGATATAATGAGGGATACAAAACGGAGAGTGAAAGCAAAATCATCAATGGGGAATAATCATTTCAATGTATTTTTACTCAAAGTCCCAACATCAGTTTTCTTATCACCAGTAAGCCATATTTGATATCTGGTAAGGCCACAGCATAAGGATGTTGTAGGTCTGCTTGACAGATATGTCTATGTTAAATTTGTATTTGAACCCCTTCCCAGGTAATGCACAGTTTTAGTACATGTACCACACTACAATTCTTAGTATAATTGTAAAGTTAATGAACATTGCACAAGCTGAGCTAATAAATAATCGGTCTCAGCTATACAGGTTGCTTTCAAAACATTACTTGAATCATGAGATTGTACTTTCATGAAAACTTGTTCTGCAGATTTATGGTTTCAAATTACCCTTAAATTCAAATTTAACTTAGGATTTGTTTTGGTCTTCCTTCATTGACCAAAGGCAACAAGTACATTATGTAATTATAAAACCTATTAATCTGTATACAAATCCCATAAATGTACTTCATATAGTTATAATATGTTTACATTACTGTCGTAGATCTGTACATGGTACAAGAAGCTAACATCCAAATAAGGGTTGGTGTCGATGCTTAGCCGTAAGCTGCCCGGCAGTCGCAGGTGTTCAGATATATTGTTACAGCAAAAGGAACTGACGGTTACTGGCCAGTTGATGCTGGTTGATCGGCTGTTGAGGTACAGATTTGAAACAGGGATCAAAGAATAGCCAACAGCTTTACACTGTTAGATGAGATGCTCAAATTATGTTTGCAGGCATACGTTCAATTGTACTTCTGGAGCATAAAAACTAACCTTTTTTGGAGATACACTAGTACAACGGAGTCATACTGAAATTTCGGGCATGTCAGACGAGTCATTATCAATCTTTTGCATTTCACAATTTCGAATCACCCTCATTTCTTGTATGACGACATTACATAAGTCAAATCGTGTAGCACGAATCCCGACAAGAATATCTCCAAAATACAGACTTAATATTTATTTTCATTGAAGAAACAGAATTGCAGGAGATAAAGAACAAGTACAAGTAGGTGCATGATAAATACTGCGGCCATTAGGGTTATTTTTCTTAGTGTAATTGACTTCCGACGCAGCACTGCATCGACAAGTCCATACTTAATACAGTGCTTGATTGCTACGGCTTTTCAATGCATTATTGGCCTTTACGTCGTGCCGACGATCAATGTCAAAAAACAACGTAAAGGTTCCCTGTACTAGAGATCCACCTTCCACACCTCGTCGGCATTTTGTGGAATATTTCCAATTCTTTCATCCATGTTGTTTCAATTCTGTGCCCAATATTATGATTGCTTCAAATGAGTCATACTGGTGATATCTCTGACATGCATTTGAAACTGCCCTGTCTCTGAAGTTGGTTCAAACTTGGCTACTTTTAAGTGGCTTTTACCCTTGTACAAAGTAATAAATGAATAAAAGCTCAATTGAGTCATTTATTCTCTACTTTTTGTCTGAATTGTGATTTAATTTAAGATGTCATTTCCTTTTAATACCAAGGTGCCAAATGACTGACCTCCATTCTCGGTCAGCTAGGGAATAAATGACATTTCTAATGTCTCTCCTTTGGGATCTAGTGTGGAGTCGTCAGTAAATGAAGGGTAATTTAGATAAGTGGCTTTAAATGTCCGTGTTGTGGTCATCTTTTACCCGTTTACCCAGAAGTAGTATTGATTTTGATATCAGATGAAAGGCCGTTTTTGTTCTCATCGTCGTCCTGAAATTTGAGCCCTCAAATCCATTTCTTTCCCATCGTTTTAATGGTTAACCATCAATATTAGCACGGTATTGAATGGGACTTTGCAATATGCATTATTGCTTCTACCATCAAAACTACCATCAAAACTGTTTCCCACAGTGCTTGATGGGGCGTATGTGCAAGTGGCAGGCTCTCATATCAAGTACACAATAGACATAAATCGGAACAAGCACCTTTAATTTGAAAAACGCTCTCCTATCGTCTTTCATGCTCTTACCTATAGGCCTACCCATTGATAAAAGCATGATGGCGTAATTTCGTTCAGACCATTACCGATTTCCACCACCCTTTACAAATAACAGTATTTGAGTCCTGTTGAACAGGAACAGGAGTTTTACACATGCTAGCAACAATTAAAACAAAATGTTCTAAATACAATAGAGGTCTTTCACCTCACTCATTCATAACCTATAACAAAAGGTGTTAGTTCCCGTAATATTCCTCATTCAGATCAATTTAATACCCGACCTCAAAGTACTTGTGCTATTCAAAGTGTGACCCATACTTTTATGCATACATATCCAACATGCATGTCGTTCTTTAGATTTAGAAAGTCTCCAGAAATTTTGAATGGACTTTGCCATTCCCGGCAAGATGTCCGCTAATCCGAAAGGTGGAAGACCTCTATAGCTTGTTTCCTGTAAATTAGGCCTACATGCATTTTGTCTTTTCTGTTGAATATTGCGAACTAAGAAAGTGAGCATTGCAGTTTTGAATTATCAAACGGAAACATCAGAACCATCCAAAGCAACATTTTGGGATGTTGTTGATAAAATACTGATTTAAAGAGACATGAGGAAATTTCCAGGAAGAAGCGCCCCCAATTTTTCTCGAACCCTGGTTTTTGTGTCGCCTGCCCTAAGGCAGGAAGACACATAGGGATCACTTTGTCCACTGTTGTTGATGTCTGTTGTAGTTGATGTCTGTTGTTGATGTCTGTTGTGAAAAAGGGTTAACATTTGCCTGTAATATCCACATACTTTGATGGATTTAAACCAAACTTGGGTCACAGGTGCAACATTGCATCTCCCATTTGTTGATGAGGTCAAAGGTCACATACCAAGGTCAAAGGTCATGTGAGGTCAAGTTGCAAGATAGGCTGAAAATGTAAAATTGCCCTTATTTGAAAGGTTGAAGTTCAATTGGAACCAAACTTGAATCATAGGTGCAACATGGGATCCTTCATTTGTTGATGAGGTCAAAGGTCACATACCAATGTCAAAGGTCATGTGAGGTCAAGTTGTAAAATAGACTGAAAATGTAAAATTGACCTCATTTGAAAAGTTGAAGTTCAAATGGAATCAAACTTGGTTTATGGAGTTAACATGCAAACCCTCATTTGTTTATGAGGTCAAAGGTCACATATCAAGGTCAAAGGTCATGTGAGGTCAAGTTGTTAAATAGGCTGAAAATGTAAAATGCCCTTATTTGAAAGGTTGGAGTTCAATTGGAACCAAACTTGAATCATAGGTGCAACATGGGAGCCCTCATTTGTTAATGAGGTCAAAGGTCACATACCAAGATCAATGGTCATGTGAGGTCAAGTTGTAAAATAGGCTGAAAATGTAAAATTGCCCTTATTTGAAAATTTGAAGTTCAATTGGAACCAACCTTGGGATCCCTCATTTGTCAAAGGTCACATACAAAGGTCACATACCAAGGTCAAAGGTCACATATCAAGGTCAAAGGTCATGTCAAAGCACGGTTTTCTATGGGGAACGATTACAATAGCAGGCAAGTTCAAAACAAGGTTTGCGGTTTTCTTTTGCACTTGTTTGTCTAATCAGAGAAGATGAGAAAGAAAAAAAAAAAAAAAAAAAAGTTGATGAGGTCAAAGGTCACATACCAATGTCAAAGGTCATGTGAGGTCAAGTTGTAAAATAGGCTGAAAATGTAAAATTGACCTCATTTGAAAAGTTGAAGTTCAAATGGAATCAAACTTGGTTTATGGAGTTAACATGCAAACCCTCATTTGTTTATGAGGTCAAAGGTCATGTGAGAACTTTCTAAGGGTTTAAAAACCAAAAAAAGGCTGCCTGCTAAGTGAAAAAAGAAGAATCCCATAAGATAAGAATTGTCATTGTGTAATGCATACCTTTTAGACTTACAAAAGCACATAGGTTTTTTGGCCAAAAGTTTGTGATACAAAATGTTTTTTCTTTTTTTTTCTTTAATCTTAATAGTGATAATAAGGCTTTTCATACTGAACAGGGGATCGATCCACTTTTGCGATCAATCGCCATTTTTGAAGACTAGCGCAGCCGTTTTCTGAATACTAGACGAGCATGCGCAATAATACCTTAGTTACGATGTAAAAGTTTTCCAAATGAAGGATTTAATGAGCTGCTGTTTTCACAAAGTACTTCTTTTTGAGCCCTTTACGGCAGTGGTTTTGTTGAATTTCTTAATGCTGAGGTACATGGCCATCTTTTAGTGATATGACTTGTCACCTTGGTTTGTTTCCGCACAGAAATTGTGATTTTTCCGCTCGTGAAATTAAACAGACTGAATAAGGAAATTCAGCATGGCGAATAGACTCTTACGTAATTGCATTTAGCGGACGAATGTGTGCAGTTTTTTAAGGAAGCACAACAGTGATATGTGTCAGGGTTGACGAAGTATTATAATGAATTTGGTGGCTGGTTTGAAGTCTACAGACGGTGATCGATCGCAAAAGTGGATTGATCACCCGCACAGCGTGAATAGCCTTTTTGTATGGATCTGTGATCAATACACAAATGTTTCTCTGTAAAGTTTTAGACTGGTATTCTGAAATGGAGTCTTAACTTTAGACCTGGGTTTAAACCAGGGTTAGTCCTACGTGAGTAGACTTTTCCCCTTTCAAAATACTGTGAAAGTTAAATATAATATTACAGCACATTTTTAGAGTATGTTGGAAGGAAAAAAGGTCCACTCATGTAGGACTAACCATGGTTTAAACCCAGGTCTAAAGTTAGTCTCCCTTGCAGAATACCAGCCTTAGTTCTTAATATATCACATAATCAGTTCATTTTATTTATGAAATGTGTGATGAGATACTATAACTATTGTCTGTCATTTGTCGTACAGATAATGATAATACTATGAATTTGGATTTAATCATATGTTTGTACTTAATATCTCATATCCTTTGCTATTTTGTGTTGTTGATAGGATATGCTCATATAGCAAATACGTATCATACTTTGAACTTTTTGATACTGTGGTCAAATTTAACAAATTTGTTTTTTTTCACGCAAAACGTCTTAAGCTAAGAATTAAAAAAATATGTAAAACATCTTACTAAATTTGTATATACAAAGCAAAATGTTTTGAAACCTTGATGTTCAGTATTAGTTGGTCGATATTATACAGCATAGGAAAAATTTGGATAGGGCCTAAAAAAATGTTTGTTTGCTGTAACGAAGGAAAAATATTAGGGTCGGTCGGATTTTTGTTTTACTTTAAAATTAATACATCATGCTAGTATTTCGAGCTTTTTTTTGAAGGTCTGTCCTTTAGTTTTTTTATTTTACTTCTTGTAATTGTTTTGTCTCGTTTTTGATGATTTTTCATATTTGTTGGTAACAAAATTGTAAATGAAAATAATGGTTCGGTTGACAGATTTTTTTTATTTTGTGGTAATTTGCATAAAACAATTTGAGTTGGCTTATTTTTCTAAGGTCAGTTGGCTTATGGCAAACAAACAATTTTTTTTGGGCCTAGTATACCTAAAAAAATAAAAATGCAGCCTTTGAAGGAGGTATTTCATTTAGGGGGGCCATTATGATAAAGGGAATGGCAGGAATGGAGAATGCACCGACTTAAAGGCTGACTCAGAGATTTCCCGATGAGGGCGCACTAATTTTTCAAACAAACCGTGTTTTTTGCATATACATAATGCTTGTCCATATACTAAGCATTGTGTGAAATAACTAAGATCAAATCGAAGTCCTTCATATAGAAAATCACAACTTTGTCATAAAATTCCGGATCCGGAATTTTTGTTATACACGGTATCCTATGGCACTGTTATACTGTGCATAAATGTTTACTACATGAAAACAGAAAATCCGATTCATCTCTAACTTTGAAATGAAGCATTTCAGCTGAACATCTTTAGTTCTAGATGACTATTTTTAATTACTAGACCAAAAAAATTTATTTCAAAAATCTCTGAGTCAGCCTTTAATGAGAGAAAACAAATGGTTGCCTTGTAAAATCTGCAACCAACCCCTCCGACTGTGTCCCCTCCCTTTAAATCTAATGGTACACTCCCAGCAGAAAAAGTGCATTGCACAACAATTTTTAATACCCATTTTCCAAGTTTCATATTGGTCCCAAGAAATTTCTCAAGTTTTTATAATTAGTCATTCTTTACAGTAACATTCTCAAAAATTTCAGATGACATGTTTTGTCTGAAAACTCAATTTTGTTGCTCTTTTTGAATCCTATAAACTACATTATCTATAGTAAATTTGTGACAGATTTGCATTTTGTACGATCGACTATAGAAAATACAGTACCAGATATAAAAATTAAGTAAAATTATATAATTACTGTACCAGTAATAAGTAGTTAAGGTTTTATGTACTACCAATATTTGAAGTGTCTCTTTAAAATAGTCTCAAAATTTGTTTTTATCGTAATCAATTGACTTATCCTGAATTTTTTTTCAAAGAATCAATATATTGTGGTTTTTTTGGGGTCATTTTTTTCTGGGGGTATATTTTTTATTCATTCTGTTGAACTACAAGGATTGAGTGTAGTGAATGCATGGATGAATATTTCTTTAACTTGAGCTTTTTGGTGTTTTTGTTCTTTATGAACTGTAATGAACTTTATAGAAGCAGAAGTGCGAGAAAGTTGTAAAAGTACAAGAAAGTAGCCTGAAATTGTGAGAACACCTCAGTTAATATTACCAAAGCCAAAGTTTTAAAGAAATTATTAATCAAGGTGTTCTATTTTGATGAGAGTGAGTTATGATGTATTGTAGTGATAAGAAGGGTTATCATGTAAGAAACTTGATTCATGTTGTGGTTTAATTCCTTCTGAGGAAAAGAAAATGGACTTGCAGTCAGTGGCATATGCAGGATATTCCTGAGCTTAATCTGATAGATAAAGGTGTTTGTTGTGATTTTAGTATCTTCCAGGGGGTGAAGGACGCCCGATGTTCGATACTAGGGTTTGGGATTTTGGAGGTCGCCCGGCTCCTGTGGAGTTCTATGGAAAAAATCCCTAAATCGGCATTAATATGCCTGATTGATTCCTCCAAAACCGGTTGATGAATTCATTCAATTTTTACCATATGGCAAGAAGACATCATTTAAAGCAATTTTGTTCTGCGAACTTTTAGTTCGTAGAAGAAATTTGGAGAAAAATGCATTTGAAAATTCAATTTTCGCACCATTTCAAAAATCCCTACACTGCTGAGAACGTTATTTATTCAAATTTAGTCTCATTCTCATGTATATGGGGTCCTACCACTCCTATTGACTCCACGAGGTCCGAGCATGAACGTATACAAACGCACACGAGACTACGGCGCTCATGCAACACAACGTATACCCGACGTATTGACAGAATCAGGTCTTTCCAAGACCTGATTTGTCATAGTTGATCGCATTTTTTCGTGAAGTTAACGTATAAGATTCGTTTTATGGGTGTGGCCTTTTGCAGTAAACCGTTTTTGCACAGTTATGACAGAAAAATGAAGGATCATCGGATAAAATGGTCTTACAGAAAAATGACCATAAAATCAAATCCCCTAAATCAATTTAGTTCAAACTTGACTATGGTAAGGATTGAACTTTCCTTCATATATTTTTGCAGTTTCGAGACAGTGCGATTTGTTTTAGTGTTTTTATTTATTTTTTTAAAATTCCCTAATTTTTTCATTAAATAATTTTTCCCAGCCTAAATGGAAGGTGCTTTTAAGCTGAAACTTCAGGGATATGTGTATAAGCAAAATACCTAAATTCTCACGTTGGCTTTTTTAAATCAAGTGTTTAATTTTTTAGAAAAATGATTTTAGGGAAAAATAATTTAGGGAAAATTAAAAACACCTGTAATTTCAAATAGAAACACCCAATCTGCAAAATCTAACGTGAGAATTTTTTAAATTTGATTTCCTTTCATATGACACCTTATTCATGACCAAGGGAGTTGTAGTTCCTTCTAGGAAAAATTCTGAAAAGTGGAAACTTCAGTATTTCTAGAAATAATCAGCCAAAAAAGGTGTTGTTGCGATCACCTGTTCTTTGTTTTTGATGACATACAGAAAAATAAAAAAAATTATGAATATTTGATATTTCTCTAACCATAAAAAACAAACACCAATCTTATAACTCATCAATTACTTGAGAAAGAAATGAAATAAAATGTGTAGTTTTTCACAAAATTGCCCCATTTTGGTCCATTTTCTATATTGTCAAAATCAGTCCCTGTACAAAGTCTATGGGAATTTGAAAACGCATTATGTGACCTATCTCCAAAACGCCTTTTTGGAAAAAATTAAAATTTGGCACACATGTTTCTTTCACCAATACCAACATTTCATTAGAATTTCAACGAGATCTGGGCATGAAGCCGTAGCCGATGATCCAACCTTAACACCATAGAATCTATATACATGTTTACTGGGCATTTATATAGAGTGCTAATTTTCCGAGGGATGCCATTTAAATCCGACCTTCCCCCCAGCAACCCCCCCCCCAGATATCCTTGACCAAAACTTTCAAAAAAAAAATTAATTTGATTCTGATCTGTGCATTCTGATATAAAGTGAAGAAATTTTGGATTCAAATATGCTGCAGTGGTGTAATATCTTTTCATTTATGGAAGAAGCAACAAACCCCATTTTTTTGGCAACGATCAAATATATATGTAACAATTCACAGGGTGTTAAAATCTAATAATTTTTTTTCACGCAAATTGGGGAAATGATGCTGTGGATCAAAAAATATCCCTCCTAAGTATCCTTCCTTAGAGCCGTGAAGCACTTATACATGTCTGTACTAACCTGCAACAGATGGAAACGATCGGACTTGCCAGGTTTGAAGTTAAACTAGACTTGTTTCATATTTTATGACCAGTACCATTCTTTCAAGAGATAAGATGGGGAGCTTGCAAGACCTGGGGACCTTTCCATCTTGCGTATGTCACTGGTTGCAATCACATTTCTTTTTGACGGATTGTATGTTTTTTATGTCGGTGAGTATAACCCTGAGTCAAAACTGCAACAACAATTACTCTCAGGATTTTGAACCAATTATTTGTCTTGTAATATGTGTAGTATTATACCATTGTTTGCATCTCTATATTTTGTTACTATAGCTAGGATATAGCAGCTGAAGTGAGAAACTTGTATTTGCAACGAAATTCTTATTTTTGTAGTATGACCTGTTGGGAGATGCACGATATGTTAAGCACGTATGTATGGCTTCACAATTCAAATGCTGGACAGCACTAGTTGAAGCGTGGGTGTTTCCATAACCTGACCCAACTGACATACTTATGAATTCGGAAACCCTTGACGGAATTAAGCGCAGGTTTATTCTGTTAAGGTTTCCGAATTCATAAGTGTGTCAGAAAAAAAAGTGTGTCAGATGGGTCAGGTTACGGAAACTCCCCGAAGCATGGGACATTGGGAGTTGTCTGAAAGAACTTGATTCACAAGCAGTTTAAATTGTCCACATTGTTTTGGATAGACTTTGTTTAATTAAGACTCAATAACTTTTTCTGTTTTTTTACCAGCCCTCCAGGTAGAATGAAAAAGCCCACAGCAAGTAGTAGTCCGGGGGGAACTGAGTAGTAAAACTCCTGTAACAAGGTTAAAGGTCTGTGGCCCGATCGCTAATAGCCTCGTCCCCAGGGACCCCAAATTTTACCGGAAGTGGTCCAACTTCTGTTATCAGATGAAAGCTACTGTTTTTCTCATTAACCCTATGAAATCTTAGGGCTAAAGGATTTTTGGTTTGGAAGTTATGAGCAAAAAATTTGCTCCATTTTGGTCGACCAATATTAATATTACATAGTACTCTATGTGGCTTACAAAATCATGTTTTTAGGTCTCAAATCAAAACGGATGGAAATATTGGTGCGAAAATTTACAGATGGAGTTTTGGGATGTAGTCCTTCCTTTCAAGGTGAAAACTTCATCTACTTAAATCGGGCCATCCCCCTTTAATATAAACCTTGTTCTAAAAAATGTTGGTGTGCCTTGTAGTGGCTGGGGGTTGAAATGTAAAAACCAACTGTGGGTACATCTTTGGATGTTGCAAGCATCAAATTGCCCCAGTAAGTTTTATGCATCAGTCTTGAGACCTGAGTAGCAACTTCCTGATATACTGTAAGAAAATGGTACTGTCAGAATGCAAATGCTCTAACTTTAAGACCATATTGTGGATAATTTGCACTGTTAATGTATAATTTTGAAACCTGTGACTTAAGATTCTTAGAGTGTGTTCACACAAAAGTTATTTTGTCCCAGATAAATCGGGGTCAATCTGCATTAAAAACTGGTGTGAAGAACAATAGCTTCACGGTTAAAGATTTTGATGTGATTTGAACCATTTGGTCAATGTCTTGGATATTCATCCCAAAAAGATACTACAGGAAGCTTATTTCCATTGGGGTCCCATTCACTGGGATGGTATTGTATCAGCCAGGGATAGCCACCCTACTTTCTTCAGAATTGACTGATATGGATGTACAGGTACGGTGCTCTGTAAATGGGACCGACAGCTTAACGTCCCCTCTAAAGGATGGGGTATTATCATGGTTCATTTGCTTATGTGCAACTAAACCAAGGGGAGAGCATATTCTAATTTCAATTAATAAGCTCATACTGATTAAATTTGAGTGAGTGGCCCCACTGGGAATCGAAAAGTGACTTCCAGCAACAAAGGGTAATTCCCGAACAAAGAGGAGGGAGAGTGTTCTTCCCATAATGCATTTCTTCCAGTACATTTTTTTGCACTGGCTTACACATGAGTTTATAGTGACAAAAGTACCCAAATGAACAGAACTCGCCCTAATCATGGAACATTGCATTATGGGAAGACCTTTATACCTCCTCTTACCCAAAAAAGTGGGCCTCACTCTCTTAATGATTTTTACTGGTGGTGATTGATGTGGATAAACATCCACCCAATGTGCTACAAAATAATTCAACAAGCTATCTGGATTAAATCTGCATTGACTCATTATTTGGGGGGGGGAAGAAATTTTGTTGTGAACATGCCCTAATCGGACTTAATAACTTACCGAGAAGTAAAATTCATGTATGTTATGTGTTGAATGTAAATGATAACAAAATCCTGCAGTAAGGACAGAGTATTACCAAGTTTGTGAAAATGATGAAAGTATGATTTGCCATAACAAGAATCAACAAGAGGAACACGAGTCGGCAACTCGAAAAAACAAGAGTTGCATTTATCCGTGGCAAGATGTGTGATAGGTACATGAACATCGAATGTTATTCTATCGATCACTGCCACATGTAAGATTGACGCTAGACGTCATGCTTATTATACTTAAATTGTATGTGTTTTTACAAACAAGTATTATTGATTTTATATTATATGATCTCCATTAGGCCCATACATGTTTAGCACCTGCTAAATGACTGTCAGGACTAGGAGGGGTTAAGAGGCTATAAGCCTCATTGAAAATTGTAATCTTAGTGGATAAGTGGCTTCCAGTGGAGCAGAGTACTGGTAACGTAAAGGCTATGGTGGCTACGGGGGTGGCTACTGGTTTAAAAATATGCCGTTTTGTTTTCTGTTCATTTTCTTTCATTTTCCTCCAGAGTTTGGCATTTTACCTGTGGATACATCTCGTATATTGAAGAGTCCATCTAGATGCACTCTCTCACCCTCCAGTGACCTACCCAACTATACTTTTGATTACCACCAAATAGGCGGGCCTCATAACAGTGCAAACTGATATGGAATAATGTAGGTGCAAGACAACGCAAGAGACGGAGTGTGTATATTTTGCGTGGCGCGGACGATTCTGTGCAAATGCTCAAATGCATTTGGTTTACTTTTACGCGCGGAACGATAACAACGGAATAATTCCCGCCTATTTGGTGGTAATCAAAGTATAGCGCGTCAGGTTACCACTACATGTATGTGGGTAAGTCAGTGGGGAATGCTAGGGTACTTCTAGAAGGACTAATATTGAGGAGAGCATGGACGTGCATTTGGGGTTGCAAAATATTCCTAAATGCATTGATCCACTGGATAAAGGTATGTGAACTTTATTTGTCACTTACCAGCGATATAATGAGGGATACAAAACGGAGAGTGAAAGCAAAATCATCAATGGGGAATAATCATTTCAATGTATTTTTACTCAAAGTCCCAACATCAGTTTTCTTATCACCAGTAAGCCATATTTGATATCTGGTAAGGCCACAGCATAAGGATGTTGTAGGTCTGCTTGACAGATATGTCTATGTTAAATTTGTATTTGAACCCCTTCCCAGGTAATGCACAGTTTTAGTACATGTACCACACTACAATTCTTAGTATAATTGTAAAGTTAATGAACATTGCACAAGCTGAGCTAATAAATAATCGGTCTCAGCTATACAGGTTGCTTTCAAAACATTACTTGAATCATGAGATTGTACTTTCATGAAAACTTGTTCTGCAGATTTATGGTTTCAAATTACCCTTAAATTCAAATTTAACTTAGGATTTGTTTTGGTCTTCCTTCATTGACCAAAGGCAACAAGTACATTATGTAATTATAAAACCTATTAATCTGTATACAAATCCCATAAATGTACTTCATATAGTTATAATATGTTTACATTACTGTCGTAGATCTGTACATGGTACAAGAAGCTAACATCCAAATAAAGGGTTGGTGTCGATGCTTAGCCGTAAGCTGCCCGGCAGTCGCAGGTGTTCAGATATATTGTTACAGCAAAAGGAACTGACGGTTACTGGCCAGTTGATGCTGGTTGATCGGCTGTTGAGGTACAGATTTGAAACAGGGATCAAAGAATAGCCAACAGCTTTACACTGTTAGATGAGATGCTCAAATTATGTTTGCAGGCATACGTTCAATTGTACTTCTGGAGCATAAAAACTAACCTTTTTTGGAGATACACTAGTACAACGGAGTCATACTGAAATTTCGGGCATGTCAGACGAGTCATTATCAATCTTTTGCATTTCACAATTTCGAATCACCCTCATTTCTTGTATGACGACATTACATAAGTCAAATCGTGTAGCACGAATCCCGACAAGAATATCTCCAAAATACAGACTTAATATTTATTTTCATTGAAGAAACAGAATTGCAGGAGATAAAGAACAAGTACAAGTAGGTGCATGATAAATACTGCGGCCATTAGGGTTATTTTTCTTAGTGTAATTGACTTCCGACGCAGCACTGCATCGACAAGTCCATACTTAATACAGTGCTTGATTGCTACGGCTTTTCAATGCATTATTGGCCTTTACGTCGTGCCGACGATCAATGTCAAAAAACAACGTAAAGGTTCCCTGTACTAGAGATCCACCTTCCACACCTCGTCGGCATTTTGTGGAATATTTCCAATTCTTTCATCCATGTTGTTTCAATTCTGTGCCCAATATTATGATTGCTTCAAATGAGTCATACTGGTGATATCTCTGACATGCATTTGAAACTGCCCTGTCTCTGAAGTTGGTTCAAACTTGGCTACTTTTAAGTGGCTTTTACCCTTGTACAAAGTAATAAATGAATAAAAGCTCAATTGAGTCATTTATTCTCTACTTTTTGTCTGAATTGTGATTTAATTTAAGATGTCATTTCCTTTTAATACCAAGGTGCCAAATGACTGACCTCCATTCTCGGTCAGCTAGGGAATAAATGACATTTCTAATGTCTCTCCTTTGGGATCTAGTGTGGAGTCGTCAGTAAATGAAGGGTAATTTAGATAAGTGGCTTTAAATGTCCGTGTTGTGGTCATCTTTTACCCGTTTACCCAGAAGTAGTATTGATTTTGATATCAGATGAAAGGCCGTTTTTGTTCTCATCGTCGTCCTGAAATTTGAGCCCTCAAATCCATTTCTTTCCCATCGTTTTAATGGTTAACCATCAATATTAGCACGGTATTGAATGGGACTTTGCAATATGCATTATTGCTTCTACCATCAAAACTACCATCAAAACTGTTTCCCACAGTGCTTGATGGGGCGTATGTGCAAGTGGCAGGCTCTCATATCAAGTACACAATAGACATAAATCGGAACAAGCACCTTTAATTTGAAAAACGCTCTCCTATCGTCTTTCATGCTCTTACCTATAGGCCTACCCATTGATAAAAGCATGATGGCGTAATTTCGTTCAGACCATTACCGATTTCCACCACCCTTTACAAATAACAGTATTTGAGTCCTGTTGAACAGGAACAGGAGTTTTACACATGCTAGCAACAATTAAAACAAAATGTTCTAAATACAATAGAGGTCTTTCACCTCACTCATTCATAACCTATAACAAAAGGTGTTAGTTCCCGTAATATTCCTCATTCAGATCAATTTAATACCCGACCTCAAAGTACTTGTGCTATTCAAAGTGTGACCCATACTTTTATGCATACATATCCAACATGCATGTCGTTCTTTAGATTTAGAAAGTCTCCAGAAATTTTGAATGGACTTTGCCATTCCCGGCAAGATGTCCGCTAATCCGAAAGGTGGAAGACCTCTATAGCTTGTTTCCTGTAAATTAGGCCTACATGCATTTTGTCTTTTCTGTTGAATATTGCGAACTAAGAAAGTGAGCATTGCAGTTTTGAATTATCAAACGGAAACATCAGAACCATCCAAAGCAACATTTTGGGATGTTGTTGATAAAATACTGATTTAAAGAGACATGAGGAAATTTCCAGGAAGAAGCGCCCCCAATTTTTCTCGAACCCTGGTTTTTGTGTCGCCTGCCCTAAGGCAGGAAGACACATAGGGATCACTTTGTCCACTGTTGTTGATGTCTGTTGTAGTTGATGTCTGTTGTTGATGTCTGTTGTGAAAAAGGGTTAACATTTGCCTGTAATATCCACATACTTTGATGGATTTAAACCAAACTTGGGTCACAGGTGCAACATTGCATCTCCCATTTGTTGATGAGGTCAAAGGTCACATACCAAGGTCAAAGGTCATGTGAGGTCAAGTTGCAAGATAGGCTGAAAATGTAAAATTGCCCTTATTTGAAAGGTTGAAGTTCAATTGGAACCAAACTTGAATCATAGGTGCAACATGGGATCCTTCATTTGTTGATGAGGTCAAAGGTCACATACCAATGTCAAAGGTCATGTGAGGTCAAGTTGTAAAATAGACTGAAAATGTAAAATTGACCTCATTTGAAAAGTTGAAGTTCAAATGGAATCAAACTTGGTTTATGGAGTTAACATGCAAACCCTCATTTGTTTATGAGGTCAAAGGTCACATATCAAGGTCAAAGGTCATGTGAGGTCAAGTTGTTAAATAGGCTGAAAATGTAAAAATGCCCTTATTTGAAAGGTTGGAGTTCAATTGGAACCAAACTTGAATCATAGGTGCAACATGGGAGCCCTCATTTGTTAATGAGGTCAAAGGTCACATACCAAGATCAATGGTCATGTGAGGTCAAGTTGTAAAATAGGCTGAAAATGTAAAATTGCCCTTATTTGAAAATTTGAAGTTCAATTGGAACCAACCTTGGGATCCCTCATTTGTCAAAGGTCACATACAAAGGTCACATACCAAGGTCAAAGGTCACATATCAAGGTCAAAGGTCATGTCAAAGCACGGTTTTCTATGGGGAACGATTACAATAGCAGGCAAGTTCAAAACAAGGTTTGCGGTTTTCTTTTGCACTTGTTTGTCTAATCAGAGAAGATGAGAAAGAAAAAAAAAAAAAAAAAAAAGTTGATGAGGTCAAAGGTCACATACCAATGTCAAAGGTCATGTGAGGTCAAGTTGTAAAATAGGCTGAAAATGTAAAATTGACCTCATTTGAAAAGTTGAAGTTCAAATGGAATCAAACTTGGTTTATGGAGTTAACATGCAAACCCTCATTTGTTTATGAGGTCAAAGGTCATGTGAGGTCAAGTTGTAAAATAGGCTGAAAATGTAAAAATGCCCTTATTTGAAAAGTTGAAGTTCAATTGGAACCAACCTTGAATCATAGGTGCAACATGGGATCCCTCATTTGTCAAATGTCACATACCAAGGTCAAATGTCACATACCAAGGTCAAAGGTCACACATCAAGGTCAAAGGTCATGTTAGGCCTAGCATTCACAAACCGCGACGGCAGGCGATACAAGCGGTCCGAGGACCGATGTATTTTTTACATATTTGGAATGCTTACCAATAGAGGTTGTGCGTATTTTAATCGATTGGCTAGGAACAAAAGAATCGAACAGGTGTCCTATACCGTAATGCAGTCCATTCAATTTAATGTTGCGCGCAACCTTGGGAATAATCTTGTTTTTGTATACCAATAACATGGTGCAATAACAGCGGTTTCTGATTTGATCCTGTTGAACAAAGTTCAGCATTACGGTTGATGACGACACAGGCACAACCTCTATGTATTAGATCACACCTGAAGTGAATAAGCCGAGTACGCCATCTTTATGTAATAAGATGATGATTTAGTGGTTTCTGTCGTGCACGACAGAAAGTCAAAGCACGGTTTTCTATGGGGAACGATTACAATAGCAGGCAAGTTCAAAACAAGGTTTGCGGTTTTCTTTTGCACTTGTTTGTCTAATCAGAGAAGATGAGAAAGAAGGAGATGGTTCATCTGTTACTCCAAAAGATAAACTGTTTATCCGCCTATTCATCTTAATTGCCCTAAATCCCATTGATTGGATCAAAGACTTGCGCTACTTGCTGTAGAACATTACATACACCTGTCAATAAATCCCAGAAATATTCCAATTACCCGGTAGTCAACTGGTATTTGCACAGAGACTATACACTATGGTCGTGACCAGTATAGTGAAACGTACTCTCCTGCATCACTTACAGACAACTTTGACCCCAAATTTTCAAAGCATTTTGACACTTTGGACACTTTCTGACACAAACAGGTATGGTTGAGGTGTATTCAAAATGCATTTATCTAATCATTCATCATATCATATTTCACAGGAACTAACCGGATATGTTTAAGTTAGGCTAAAATAACAACATCCTTTATTGACCTTAAAACATTAAATCAAGGTTAGCTTACCGAAAAAGGGTTGATTTTGCTGTTTTCTTTCGTTAAGAAGTCACTGTTTTCCTCAATTATTTCACCAACGAATAAAATAAATAATTATTGGTCAGAACAAACGTGGAGTTCCTAACCAGCAAAGAACATTTAGCTAGAAAATTAATTAGTAGCAGTGTGTCAATTACTTCCTGTTATGAAATTTCCAAAAAAAAAAAAAAAAAAAAAATGCATTTATCTAATCATTCATCATATCATATTTCACAGGAACTAACCGGATATGTTTAAGTTAGGCTAAAATAACAACATCCTTTATTGACCTTAAAGGTCCCAGGAAATGAGATGATAAACCTAGTCCAAATCTTTACGGGGCATTCCATTCCAATAAACAGGGCCACAAAAAAGAATACTAGTACACTACCAGTGACATCATTAGGGAAACTATTGATTTTCAGTCAGTGCCATGAATAGATTCACACCAGTCACCTGGAATTTTCTATTACTCTCTGAAAAATCAATAGTCACTAATGATGTCATCACCAACCCAAATATTGAATGCTTTCTCGCCCCTCCTTGTAGACTTGACACAAACCACATCAATTATATTTGCATTTCCTGGGACCTTTAAAACATTAAATCAAGGTTAGCTTACCGAAAAAGGGTTGATTTTGCTGTTTTCTTTCGTTAAGAAGTCACTGTTTTCCTCAATTATTTCACCAACGAATAAAATAAATAATTATTGGTCAGAACAAACGTGGAGTTCCTAACCAGCAAAGAACATTTAGCTAGAAAATTAATTAGTAGCAGTGTGTCAATTACTTCCTGTTATGAAATTTCCTGACTGGCCAAGCTTGAGTCGGATGAACAAATTCAAAGCTCCAATCGAGCGGCCCTTGAAGTTTCCCAAACAATGAGCCGGTGAATGAGAGTAATCCTGGGTAATCGGATTTCAAATTCGAGCCATCCCCTTCTTTCTCATCTTCTCTGGTCTAATAAACCTTCGAAACGTTCTCTGTAGGTGGTCTACAACGGATCCAGTGAAATTTGAGAGAAATTCGTATCCTAAAAAAATGTCCTGTCACTTTAACTGCTCCAATTTCAGTCAATCATACTCGTACTCGTAGACAAGCAAGATGTTAACACCAGTCCGCTACCTTGTACAGAAAATGATAATGTTGTATTCAAAAACTACCATTACGTGACGTGAAATTAAGTATAGTCCACAGGGAGCCACAGTCCGGCTCCAAACGACAACGAATAAAGCGTTAAACTAATGTTGCGTGAAGATTTAACTGAATCGAGTGTCCGTATTTCGTTACGGGACTGTGAGGTCGGACTATAATTACTTCTACACTTTTTTAACAGAATGTAAAACATCCAATTGTTTTCAAACACGTGAGTGATTTCAGTAAGTCGGGTCGCTTTCATTATGTTATTTTTTTTTCATGCCATTATGTCCGTTAAAATCAGTCGCGACTAGTTAAATCCATGTGAATGCATATCATTATGCCCTGTCAACATCCTGGGAACTATTCTTCTCTTCAGCTGCTTCCCTTTTAGGGTCGCCACATGCGGATCATTTCTCCCAATCTTCATCAATCAGAGTCAAGCATCCCCGATCACTCCCAACTGCACTCATATCATCTCATAATCCTCTCTTAAAAACATCCCAACCTCGTTTCCGCCTTCTCTTCGCTTACGTCAACTCCATCACGAGGAATCTTCCTGCATGCCACCTTTCCCGGTCTTTGACATCTTCAATCCCCCCGCTCTATCCAACAAAATGTCCAACCTTTCCTGACACCCCCCCGCACATATTCATTTTAAGATTTTGGTCCCATTCTTGTCGCACCCAATTGCCCAGCTCCTTTTTACAGAGTCTGAACTAAGAAAATCAAAATTGAATTTTTCAATAGCTGCTATATATTGTCATATTTTTCAATGGTACAAGATATCATCACTCACTCAAAGCCTTCAAGCAGGCGTGTTTTTAGGGCTCGTCACGCGCTTATGATTTGCAGAAGTCTATACTTTGACATTTATTTCACATTCCTCTTTGAGTCACTCCTCTATTAATTTCCATAGATAGTCACCTAGTAATAATACTGTTTACTTGTGATGTTTTGATTACAACACCCCATACTTTTAGTGGTTGAGCCATCTCGACTATTTGGGAAATACAGACCAATGCTGGAAATTGCCTTAGTCCCATGACACCATATCATGTTACCTATATTAATACATTTCTTTTGGTTAAGACACGTGTGCCGACGCCTAATATTAGACTTTTTTGTATTCTATTATTAAATCAATTTAAATTCATCACATAATTATGAGTAAGGAGAACTGGAAAATATCAATATGAAGACTTGTGTTGTGCCATCGCTTGACCTATTCTGAATTGACTTGTTCTGAATGGACTAGAGTTTTTGAGACTTCCTGAGTATAGAACATGTCAGAAGATGTTCGCAGTCAGAGGAACAAAAGGAGGCACAGTGTCTTATCTTCTCTCCATTTAACTAGACTGTATAGAGGTTCTTTGTTTACCAGAGGAAAGCAAGAATTTCACACATATTGTAATTGCTATGTCAAAACCACCCACAGTACAGGATGTGGAACAGTTTCAAGCAACAAAAAGGATGTGAAATTTCAACTTGTTGTCGCCAGATTTATGTGGACCTGATTCTACAAGGCCCTGTGCGCACCCAACAAGAACTTTGAACTGTATAATTTATGAGATGGTGTGGTTTAATTAATTTTGATTTTAAGTATCGTAGAAATATAATAAATGTGTGCATTGTTATATTGTATTTCGTTGTTAATGATTGGATCAGATTTTCATTTATGTAGTTAAAACATGTATTGTTGAATTTACATCTTGCTCAAGTCAATCTTTTACAAATAGTCATTGTATTGTGAATTTTGTTTTATGAACCACGGGAGGGTTGCTTTTCTTACCTTGGGTACGTCCCGTCACACCGACCATGAGACTCATTCCGATCCGTCTGAATATCGATAATCCCAGTTATCGTAATTGAGGGTAATGGCCGTGAAACTCAAGTAACGGTTTGCCTTTTCCAGAGGTGTGTACTTGCATTATTTCAATGCTCTCCTGTAATTGTTATTGGGCACTCCTTAATTCCACCGATAGTCACCTGTAAATAATACTGTTTACTGTGATGTTATATGTAAACACATGTATATACATACAAACAGCATTAATATACACTGTAAAGTCAAATTAAAAGGCTGACTCAAGATTTCCAGATGAGGGTAAACCTCATTCTCAAACAATCGTGTTTTGCATATACCTTAATGCTGTCCATATACTAATCACTGTGTGTGAATACTAAGCTCAAATCGAAGTCCTTCCTATAGAAATTCACAATTTTGTGATAAAATTCGGATCCGGAAATTGTGTTATACACAGTACCATGGCACTTTGTACTATACATGATGTTACTGTATAAAACGAAAATTCCCATTCGCTCAAACTTGGAACTTGGTATTTTATGTGACTTCTTTAGTTCTAGTTGACTATTTTTAATTGGTACACAAACAAAATCGAATCGCTGAGTCAACTTTGCGGGCAGCGACTTTACAAAGGAAAGGCATCTTACTATTTAGCTAAAACATATTTATTATTCTGAAAGTATTTAAGAGTGATACCATGAGGATAAACAACTTTAAACTTAACATCTAATCTATGGTATAAAAAACAGAAGCACAATCAAATAAGAAAATCATATGAGCATTAGACCACTTTATGTGACCTGATTACTCTTAGAATAGTGAAATTCTTTCTTAACAATAACAATGGAACTGGAATGGCGACAGATATGGGCAAAGAGTTCCACAGGCTAGGGCCGCATTGCTGAAGCCCTGTCACCCACTGTCCTTTTTGTATCGAGGAGTCAGATGAGGAGCGTTTTATCATCTTCAGATCGCAAACCTGTCCTGTCCGGAATATACAAAGAGAGGGTATTTCGGACAAGTATGATGGCAATTGTCAGGACCTCAGGACATACACTGTAGGTAAGAAGCATAGACGCTCGCTTATCGGTAGCCAACTGGTGGAGCTCCCAGGAGTGGAGTAGCTGTGTCCTTCTATCAGATCCGAACACCACCTACCCGCTTCTATTCTGCAATATCTGTAGCTTACTCCGATCTCTGGCCGAACATTCTACGCAGTAGTGAATTGACACAGTCGTGGGAGAACGTGGCTAACGTGGGTGCTTGCCTGTGGCGCAGAATTTTCCAACAAATTCCCCCTGGTTCGAATCCCGGTAGGGTCTTGGCACTTTGCTGATTTATTCGGGTACTACCATTTCTGGATTTGATCTGTATAACCAGCTATTGGTTAATACAGAATACCGCTCCCTCCATGGTTTCACATGGAATTGGCAAATGAATCTGAAAGAGCATCCCGTCCTTCGGAGGGGAATGTTAAGCCGTGGTCCCGTGTACCGAGAGTCACAACTGTACATGTACATCGTATCAGTGTCGAATAAGAGTAGGGTGGAAACCCCTGACTGTGCCCATTCCGCCCCAGCCTCAAATAGCGGTCCATGTCCAGGATGGCGTGTCCGTATCATGGATACACGCGCCCCGGATCAGCACACTATTTGATAAATCCTGACACCGACCACAACCATTACAATACTTGTGGATCCGCTAAGAAGAAGAACAGTCAAAATGAGATAAAATCAGTAGAGGATGATGTGATCAAATCTTGAAGGTGAAAGCGACGGATCCGGTAAACATTGCGAAGGTGGAAATTAACAGACTTAGTGATGACCTTCACATGTTGAGTCATGGACATTGTCTGGTCAAACACAACACCAAGGTTGCTGATTGCCAATGACTGGGGAACATCCACAGCCCCAACCCTGCATGGGTAATGTCTTTGATGTGTCCCGTTTGATAGGATGACCATGGCGATAAAATTGTGAGTTTGTTACAGCGTATCCACCCACTGATTTCTTCCATCAATCTTGGGATCAAAATGAGACTGCACATCAATCTGCATACATGTATAGCACGCATAATTGGCCCAACAATGGTTCCTTCCCCATCGGTAATCTTGGCATCGGCAGTCACGTGGCTAACGTATTTTGGGCCACTATTGGTTTTCCATTGGCAATGTTATATCGGCTTCATATCGGCAAATCCTTTAATGGGCTAATATTGGCGCTCATATTGCACTCGACCAACAGCAGCCAATATAGATTTCCAATTATTGGGATAACGTTGCCCAATATTGGCTTAAGGCTATTTGTTTGCCTCAAAATACAGTGGTGGAAACATTAAACACATACAGAAATACGCTAAAAAAATCTCTCAAGGACGATTTTTTTGATCAGAACCCAATATTTCAAAAATATTATAATACTATATAATTCCAATTTCATAAAAAAAATAACTATTTGACTACTCAAATTATTTAATTAATTTATTAAATAAAGCAGGTTAAATTTAATCACCGAAATTATGAGTGAGGATGAACTGGAAAATATCAATAGAACATTAGTTGCTGTCTAAGCTTGACCTATCTTATTGACCTTGTTCTAATGGACTAGAGTTTGAGACTTCGCTGAATACGAACAGTCCAGAAGATGTGCGAAAGTCACTAGGACAAAGGAGCACATGTCTATCTATCTCCATTCTAAATAAGAACTGTATAGAGGTAGCTTTGTTTACCTAATAAGCAGATTTCACACATATTGTAATTGCTATGTCAAAACACCACAGGTACAGGATGTGGAACATGTTTCAGCAAACAAAAAGGATTGTGAAATTTCAACTTGTTGTCGCCAAGATTTATGTGGACCTGATTCTACAAGGCCCTGGTGCGCACCCAACAAGAACTTTGAACTGTATAATTTATGAGATGGTGTGTGTTTAATTTGATTTTTAAGTAGGTAAGAAATATAATAAATGTGTGCATTGTTAATATTGTATTTCGTGGTTAATGATTGATCAGATTTCATTTATGTATTAAAATCATTGTTTTGAATTTACATCTTGCTCAAGTCAATCTTTTTACAAATAGTCATTGTGAATTTTGTTTTATGAACCACGGGAGGTTGCTTTTCTGACCTTGGGTTCGTCCCGTAACACACGACCATGAGACATCATCCGTCTGAAGATCGGATACCCAGTGATCGTAAGTGAGGGTATGCCGTGAAACTCAGAGTAACGGTTGCCTTTCCAGAGGTGTGTACTTTGACATTTATTTCATGCTCTCCTGTAATGGGATTGGGCACTCTTAATTCCAAAGATAGTCACCTGTAAATAATACTGTTTACTGTGATGTTATATAAACACATGTTATATACATACAAACAGCATTTCATATAGCACTGTATCAAATTAAAGGCTGACTCAGAGATTTCCAGATGAGGGTACCCTCAATTCTCAAACAAATCGTGTTTTTTGCATATACATTAATGCTTGTCCATATACTAATCACTGTGTGAAATAGCTAAGCTCAAATCGAAGTCCTTCCTATAGAAAATCACAATTTTGTGATAAAATTCCGGATCCGGAAATTGTGTTATACACAGTATCCTATGGCACTGTAGTACTATACATGAATGTTTACTGTATGAAAACGAAAATTCCAATTCATCTCAAACTTTGGAATTGGGTATTTTATGTGACTATCTTTAGTTCTAGTTGACTATTTTTAATTGGTACACAAACAAAATCGAAATCTCTGAGTCAACCTT
>JAMKCH010034779.1:0-32979 GCA_023653785.1 Ophioderma brevispina
AATTTAAAACTTTTGATATGATATATACTTTTTGGGAAAGCGCCCTCGCAGTCCAATTTTAAGCTAAAATTACCATATCGAGAAAACTAAAGTTGTGGTGAGATAGAAGTTGCATAGAATGATTTCTTGCATGCCAAAACATGGGTATTGCCACAAAAATGAAGGTGATTAAACAAAAGCTTATCAAGTTATGGTCAAAAATATGATTTTTGGCCAATTTGGCGGCCATTTTGGATTTTTCGTTGGGGCACCCTGGTTTTCGCACTTTTTAATTTCTTTTCTTCGAAAATGGGATAAGCATCATTAAAGTCATCATTCTAGCCTGTGTTCGAAGTGATCTGAAACTATGACCCAAATATGACCCTCTATAGCCCACCTCTACTTTAATTATGTTATGATATTTAAATTGCTCTGAAGCAGTTATAGTGATATACACAAACATGGCAGCTCGTGCCTTTAAGTAGTAATGAATTTTGCCATTTTGGAGCCATTTTGAATGGGATATTGATTTGAATGATTAGCAAATTGTTGAAAGCTATTCATAATTGCTTCAATTAATATATTGATTGCTAAAGCATTGGTATATATATCATGTTACCATTCTACGGTCAAAAGTAGATAAATATCAGATGCTTTGTTGTATTGGCGGCCATATTGAATCTCTTACTTAGGTGGTTAATGAATCACATTTTAATTGGTCACAATGGGTATTTTGACTGGACAGGCAAAAAAATACAACTTTTGAGTAATTAACATATGAGTTTTTAGTGTTTTGGTGGCAATTTTGAATTTTTGCGTTTCCTCGAAAATGCTCAAGGTTTTTTGTCTGGCATCCATCGGATTCAGATTCAGCAGGAAAAACTGGTCTAGGAAACATTGAAAAACATTATATATATGGTATAACAAGGTCACATGGTCTGTAGCCTGGACTAAAACCGGCTGCTTCAAATATCGTCTTGATCGAGGCAGAAATTAAGAATAATAAAACGGCCCTTTTAAGGACTACAAGTGTACAAAAGAGATGTCTGTGTGTGCTTATTGGGTTTTAAAGAGTATAATAATTAATATTAAGTTTTAAAGGGTATGAGAATAAGATAAATAATAATGCTAATGATGATGATACTAGTCAAAGGGCGCCGATAAACCAATATTAGTCTCTTCTTAATAAAGGATAAATGTTATATAAAAACATAAATGATGTAAAGATAAATAAAGTAAACAGCAATGAAGTTAATACAAAACAGATTTGCGAAATTAGCGAAAGTAAACTTAGATATGATGATGCTGATAATGGTATTGTCGGTGTGGGTTCCCCTATCCAGGATGTAGTCCCTTCGGGACGTGTTACGGTAATAAAAAATACCAGTGAATTCTATTCTAACTTTTGATACCAAAGGGATACAGACTTATTGCTTGTGATGTTCATCTTTCCTTGTGTACAATTTTGGTGTATTGTAGTAATTTTACGAAAGGGATTTTAATCATTGACCCTATTAAATCTTAGGGCTAAATGATGTTTTGCTTGGATGTTATGAGCAAAATCTGCGAAAATGTGCCCCATTTTGGTCGACCGATATTAATTTTGAACTCCCACAACCTCACATGCTATTTGTTCATTCGCAGCTTCCGAGACATTCTCGGTGTTGTTTTTTGATTCACGTAGTATATCAAACCCACTGACCTCTATACATGGATAGCAGGCGGCGATCGAAAAGTGAAACATTTGACCCGGCATATTAAGGAGGGCAAGAACCCGTCGTTAC
This sequence comes from Ophioderma brevispina, assembly GCA_023653785.1. Lineage (NCBI taxonomy): Eukaryota > Metazoa > Echinodermata > Ophiuroidea > Amphilepidida > Ophiodermatidae > Ophioderma > Ophioderma brevispina. Next base: position 1,764 of record JAMKCH010034779.1, read on the forward strand.
TGCACTACTTTCAATGGCACCTGTACGTTAAATTTGCAAATTTACTCAAAATAAGGGAAAATAAAAGGGTTTTTCACACAAAGGAATTTTGTTATATTCAAAATAGATCATTAATGAACAAATAAAGAAATTTCCGGAAAAAAATAATGAAATAAACTGAGGAAATGTGAAATAATAAATAAATGCAGCAATTATCTCTCACACAGTAAAGATAAAGAAACACAAAAGAGGCAGGAATTGGATAGAGGCCTTCTTTTCCTCGCCGTTTCATGCGGTTGTAACCACATGCATCGGCCTTCAAATTTGTCGATTTTAACAAAGATGGCTCAGCAGCAAAAGACATTTAAAAAGAGTATCTCAGCAATTAAATTCATACCCACCTTGTCACATGATAGAGTTCCAGAAAGGCCAAACATCATACCACGACGCTACCACCAACAATAACCCCTTACCATAAAAGCCTATGGAAATATCAAATATGCAAGACATAATTTAAGCATTTGAGCATAGAATATCAAATCAATTTATAATTCAAATAATGTGCTATTTTCACAAAATGGTCAGCATCAAACAGACCATGTAATAGTATCGCAGATCACGGCAATTCAATTCATACATAACATTTTTCACATGATGAGCAAAAGTAAACATCCACACCCGACCATAAAAGCCTATAATGGGAGTATCAACGCATGCAAGATCAATTTTATCAATTTGAGCATATGAAAATCAACTCATGTCATTTTTGCTATCTTAACAAGATGGTCAGCAGCAGGCAAGACCATTTAATAGTATCTCCGCAATTACCTTCATATCAATTCAAACATGATGAGCAGCAAGGCAAAAAACATCCTCCCAACGCCATAACAGCCTATGGTAGATCAGGCCATGCCAAATCAGATTTAACATTAGAGTAGTATGATATCAAAATCATTAGCATCTAACATAAAACCCCACCAGAACAGTCGAGGTATTAAATCAAAATATTAGGCACATTATAGAAATATATTTTACGGCACAATCCTATCCTTCCAATGCAATCTAGTATGAAGTAAACTTGGGTATTTGAGATTTTGTCCATTGTGCTAATTTCCACCAGAAAAGAGTGATTTACAACATCTGTGGTTTCCTATTGAACTCCCTAAATTCCAGCCACACGCGAAAACAGTAGCGAAATTACACCCAGATACAGAGGTGGAAGGTGGTATAAAATTGAACATATTTACACGTAAAGGCAAAGAATTTGCAATATGGCACGCCAGAAAAAATAATAAATTATATGCGTTGCGCGAATACGCTAACATAAAATTCAAGCCGGAAGAGCTAAGAATTTATTGGGCGCTACAAAAAATTAGCAATTGCAAAAAAGCAATACTTCTCGCCTAACACTTCCACATGTATAATTATTAAATTATGGTATATAGATCTACAGTTTACACGACATGTACAAAAGAAGTTGGCCTAATACAAATACGCATAAACTAGCCTTAGGTAGAGGTGGGAGGGTTTAAAAAAAAATAACTTGACGCGTACGAACCGCGAGAAAAAACCCAAGGAAGAAAAAACCGGAAACGGGAAGCAACACAAAAGGGCAAAAGGAAAACAACGTCCACGAGCCGAGTGCGCAGTGATTGGCCAACAAAAACAAACGAAACGCCAGAAGGGGGAACACTTTGTGTCGAGATAACTGGATTAATGTTAATCGCAAGCTTTTACCCATAAATGCGATTTATCTCTTACACAGTAAAGAAAAGAAAACACAACGAGGCAGGATTGGATAGAGCGGCCTTTTCGCCGTTCATGCGGGGTTTTAATGAGCCACAGGCATCGCCGTTCAAATTGTGCTATTTTAACAAAGATATGCTCAGAGCAAGCAAGACCATTAAAAAATATCCTCACAAATTAAATTCAATACATAACATTTCACATGATGTATTCAGAAAGGTCAAACATCATACCACTTCCATAAAATCCTATGGCATTATAAATATGCAAGAACATATTTGCATTGAGCAGTTGAAATATCAAATCATTTCTAATTAAAATACGGTGCTATTTACTAAATATGGTCAGGCATCAAACAAGAACCATTTTAAATAGTTCTTTCTTAATCTCATCAGGCAAATAAATTCATACATACCATTTCACATGATGATCAGAAAAGTCAAAACACAACCACGGGCCATAAAAGCCTATGGTAGTATCCACACATGCAAGATAGATTTATCATTTGAGCATTATGAAAATCAAACTCATTCAATTTGCTATCTTAAACCAAGAGGGTCAGCATGCAGCAAGACCATTTAATAGTATCTCATCAGCAATTCAATTTTTTTCATTCATTCACATGATGAGCACAAGGCACCCATCCTAGCCACGACCACGGCCATAAGCCTATGTATATCAAGCATGCAAAGCAATTAACATTAGAGTAGTATGGATATCAAAAATCAATTAGCATCTAAGATAAAACCATAAAAAAACCCCCCCGACAGTCGAGGTTATCAAATCAAAATATTAGCACATTATCGAAATATAATTTTTTATCACAAATTCTTCACAAGGCAATATAATGAATTAACACTTGTAATTGATGATATTTGCAATTTGCTAAATTTCAACCCCAGAAAAGAAGTGATTTACACATTGGCCTTTACTATGACTACCTAAATTCCACACCGGAAACATAGTAGCGAAATTACACACACACACAGAGTACAGAGGTGGAAGTGGTATAAATTGACATAATTTTACGCGAAAAGGAGTGGATTAATTGTGACGTGGTAAAAAGCGAGCAAAAAAGGGGAGAAAATGACATCCAAACAATTTACCTAGAAGGTAACTTGCTGTGGGGGAGTACCCCCCTCCCCACCCACCGCGGCGGAAAGTCTTCAAATGAAATGGTATTCAACGTGTAGGAGTTGCTGGCAAAATAATAGCGGAGCAATTTTTTTTCCGGAATGCAGCGATAAAAAATTGCAACCCATCTCTCCTGAAAAGGGGGGGGGGCTGGGGTGAGAAAATAAAAATATTTTGAAGACAAACGGTACATCCCTACTGAGCATGGTTTGCTTAGCTTCATGCACACACTTCTGTTCTTCTCCCTGTACCTGGCCTCATTCCACATCACAAGCCGAAGCAAAATAACTGACGCAAAATAAACCTTTTAATGGAAACAACTGCCGAATTTCTGTTAAATTGCCTCCTCCACTCTAACCATGTAAATTCATGCACATAGCACTGTGACAGATAACATCACATAATTTCGCTATATTTGTCCCCGCATGTAATAGTATAGTGGTCAGGAATGTTCTCGACGCAGAAATTAGAAATTAAATTTGACAAACCCGGTACCGAACCCCGTTACACATTCCACTCCATGTCTGTGATTTTAACATAAGCATAGGAAACAAATAAAAAAGTAGGCCGAAACTAAAAAAAGCAAACTATTAAAAGCTGTGGTTGGCATGGCCCCGGTAAATTCACATCTATAACAAATCAAGAAAAGACAGAATATTTTTAACAAAGCTGAATATAATGCAAGCATTAAAAAGTGATAAACAAAAGTGATGGATAAAAAAATGACACTTTACTCGAACGAAATGGCCATAGAAACGAAGGGGGCGTATAATTGTAACTAAATGTGGCATAAATTGCACTAGCCCGAAATACAACCAAATTCGCAACCAACGGTACCATGAAAAAATCGATAAGTTCTGTGAAAGAACCTAATCCCCCAAAAAGAAATTTTAAGAGAGTCCCAAATAACAATGCAATTTGACTGTAGGCCTCTATGGTGGAAAAAGACAACATGAAATTGGTGCTTACCCAAACTAATTTGGCTGTGATTAAAACGCTCTTACAGAGCTCTTAATTTATTGTAACAGAGAAAATTAATTAAGAAGAGCTACCAAACTAGTTATTGAAAAAAAAAAACATGCGCCCGCAAGTTGAAAAGGTTGTTGTTTAAAATTTAATTAGGCGAGAGACCTGAAATACAGTGTCCGGCGACAAGTGCCTAGCCATCAAATCTAGCCATGTGTTTTCCAATGGGTGCTATACACAAACAACCGTTTGAACAGTACTTGATATCAAATGGCCTGCCTACAGGGTCACTGTGTTATACCGCACAATGTGAGATGGCAGTTAGGACACTTCTCATGGGGAACACTTTCTATACAACCGCTTTGAGTGTAAAAAAGGAATCCCTGGCTTTGTGAGTTCAAAAAATGATAATGTTTAAACAGAAAATAATAGACTGGCCAAATGGTGCAAATCGTGTCAAACTGCGCTAAGTTAAAAAGGAGTCATGGCCGCCCTTGCATGACGTTAATTGAAGCATGAAAGTGCGAATACGCAATATTACGCAATACCAGAACAGAAATTGCGTAACCTCGCGGAGGAAAAATCCGACCAGAGCTATGGCTATAGAACGATCTCCTCTTCGCTCCAAAAGCAAGACAATTCCGCAAGGCCACAAAGTCCATCCAAAACACACCCTTATTAATGAGCTATAACACATAGTGAAAGCCGACAAGCTAAAGGTATGATAATGGGGGTTAGATACCCCTGAAGTCATGTGAACGCCGACCGATGGCAGCGCTGAAGATTCGGTATGCGAAGCACATTCCAAAAAATGCAGCATTTTGAATAAAAAATTGGCCTGGAAGACCTATATGCCAGGCTAAGTAAGCCAGCAGTCAAAAAAAGTGAGACAACTAGGACTAGCATTTAGTTTAAACCCCACACCTTAATATTTCCGAACAACGTGCATGAAGAACCAACACACAACGCACACCACAAACCTTCAATGTAAATATCTACTGAAGATCCAGAAAAAACACCTGAGCTGAATTCCTATCAAAAGAATTAAAACAAAAAATAGCACTGAATTCTGTAAAAAATGCCTAAAAATGAAAAGAGAAAGGGGGCAACCACACTGAGACAATACGTTATGGTTAATAGAAAACAAGATTGTTTTTTTTTTTAAAGAAAGCCGAAAAACGAACTAAATCCGCCACACAAGACAAAAACTCCAAACAGTAGCGGTAAATTTGATAACACGAAAAATTTTAAGCATAATACAACGTGCGCCCCATGAACAATACTGAACAGTTACATTTAATTTTTTCAACGACTTAAAAACCAAGATTTGCATTAGTCAAGAACAAAGAGAGTAAGGGTGGGCCACCAAATAATGACATACAGCTAGGACAAGGACGAAGCAACCACAAACACCTTTTGCAATTCAAAACAAACCAGCTACTACTACGCTAGACCACCTTCAAATTACAACACGACCAAGCACGTATAAACGAAGCAACAACAAAAAAAACACGTTTTAACTGAAATTTCTCGGCAAATCCAGTACAACCCTATCTGTATGACCAATTAGGGATGAATTTTAACCTAAGTTTACACAGGAAGAAGGCCAGAACCATAAAATTTCTACCTATAAAAAACATTATTGAATACTAGGGGGAGGAAAAAATACCTGAACATAAACCTTTACTTAACTCCGAAACCCAAAACCTAACGACAAACACTTGAGGCCAACAAACACCTATAGGCCTCCTATGGCCGGTAGCTGAGTCATGACACAATCGCTTAACTCGGTGAATAAATAAAACACAGTAAAGCCCAGTGAATGCCGTATCAATCGCAGAGAAAAACAAACCGCCAAAATCAAAAAGGTACGAACCCTGCACATCGCGAGACACTACGCTTTAAGCGCAGTATCGAATTGATTTGTTTTTAACGGCATCATTTGCTAAATGTATTTTGCCACATGACCGGGTGTGCGCCTTCAGCTATGACGCAGGCGGGTGACACTGTGTACAATGGCCCATAGACATGTCGTATCGATGGTGAATAGCGCCAAACCATTTCGATACGCTACATATGGAATTATGCATACACTCATTCATCCGTAAGCCGGGGGAATTGGTTGACGTAGCGTAATAGCGCCGCGCACGATTGCAACTATAAGCTACAAATTCTTGCAGATCAGTGTTCCGTACGCATCCATTCTCTGTCGAGTGTCCCTATCCCGATTTATTAGGAATCCCGGCTATGACTGGAAATAAAACATCAAGCGAACTAACGGGGGGGGGGGGGGGATCAAGTATCATCTTCAAATTCTGACTGTACACATGCACACCAACCCTAACACAAAATCCATGAGTTCTTATAGACCCCACGGAATACTGAGCGTTAAAAATCACAAACGAGTAACATGTGGCCCTAATTATGCCTATTTCTATTGTTTACAACAAAATTCAGATATTTCAATGAGCGAATGACCTAGAACGGTGTTATCAGTTACCACAGTCTGAATAAATATTGTTGAACTGGAACGACACAGCACGCGTGGACTGCGTGAAACAGGAGGAACATTCGCAATTCTCAAGATGCATAACTGAACAAAGCATACGCGACCTCCATACCCCTTGAAGCGCAAATTGAAGTGTGGGCATCGCTCGTCCAACTATTTTTTTATCCCGCTGTATACACGAATCCGACGGCGACTATGATCGCCCTACGCCGTGGGCGGCGCACTCACCATCCGCCATGACTGGGGGGCATCTTTTGCATTTCTCGTTATACACCGCGTTTACGTTGTACGTGTTACCACAAAGAAGCGATAATTTTGATCAGTTCTGACGGCAAAAATCAACACTATTTCACTGTTATCCATTTGTATATCATCATGGGCGGCTCAGGAAAAAATTGTAAATTTCTTGGCTGCACAAATAGCGATAAAAAGTTACAAAAAATGGAAACGAATTGCGTGTGAAATTCACTCGCCAATGCCCAATGCAATGACATATGAAGAATGTGAATGTCTGCAGCCGTACCAGATCGGTTCCCAAATGGAAAAACCACCGAATCTGCCAAGCTTCTTTTTTTAAGGATATTATGTTTTTCATTTAGTTTGCTTTAAATACGATTGTTGTTTTCACAAAAGTCCATTTTAAAACATAGTTAAATTTAGTTCCACATGTCACGTACACGTACATCACTACAAGTACAGTAAAAACCAAAGCAATCATCGTATCCATTTCAGTCTAAATACCACATTGTAACTCGCCGGTCGACATTTTCACGTGTACTGATAGTCTAGGCGTAGCATATTCCATGTACAAACGAGACAAATTTTGTTCAGATCTCCGAAATCGATCACATGGGCACGGAAGCGTCCTTTCTAAAACATCAACAACCCGCATCGGAAGATGTCACGTTTTTCAGCAAATACGATCAGTCTTTGGGAACTATTCAATTTTTCACGTACACGGAATATATCAACATTCTGTTGTTACTTTATTTTTGTTTGGATGTTTGAATTTACGAAAAATGATTTTATTCACGCGGCTGTTATTACCAATTTTAACACGTATTCTGACCATAGCATGATAGGCGTTCATTTCTCAGTCACGCAAAGTGGGCGAGAAAACCTTCAATTTTTAACAACAACAATAAGACACTTAGCCTGGAATTCCAGATTAGGCCAGTCCCTGACATCATCCTTCCATAAATCCATGGAAATAAACGGTGAGAATTGTTAAAAATAGCGAAAAAGGTAGGTTGTAAATTCTTTCGTTCGTTAAGCACGTAAAAGGCAATAAGCGGCGTGTGTGTACTGTGTGTTTGGTAGCCAGGATGCCCCCAGCAATGGCGGCGACGTAGAGGGTGTCCTTTCGAGGCTTCACCGTCGGATTCGTGTATAGTAACCTCAACACGAGTAATTAGGCAAACATGCACAATTACTTTTTCAAAGGCAATAAAAAAGGGGGTGATTATGTGGCAGATTAAAACACGAAACATACAAGCAGCAGTAACAGCTTATCGAGAATTGAGGTAAACAAGAAAGGCGTGAAATGGCAAGCGTGATTGACCCCTCACTCAATGAGCTGACTGATGCAGTGGATGAAGTTGTAAAGAAAAATGATTGAACAATTTGAATGGAAGATCGATATACATGAAAGGGCTCATAAGAGAATAAAAAGCAATGTAATTAAAGGTTGCTACACTTGAACAAGGAGAGAATAACAACACGGAGAAAGGAAAAATCAAAAGATGCATAATAGTGTTTGAATTACTGAGGAAAGGAATAAATTTGCTAATGGAGTGAAGGACACCCAATTGAAAAACCCAAGCGTACCTGATGAAACATCTTCATATCGATGGAGTAGGTCTGCCAACTAGCTTAATTTTAAAGCACTACTTCCAGCTTCACTCAGCGGTATTCAGCATTAGTAGATCCTGGAATATCAACGAAAACAACGCACGCACCTCGCAGAATACAAGGACGTTTACGAGTCTTAAACAGCTGTCTTGAATTGGAACTATAGTCATGGATGAACGCCAGAACAGGATAGTTCTACCGCATACGGAATTAAAAACAGGAGGTAGGTGTACGTTTAATGAATTTTGCGACCTTGATTCCACACTCTAGTTCGGACATCTGTGGGCACATTGACTCAAACACTTGATAGCAGAATTTAGCAGACCCGACATCACCTTAAATTCAATGCGTCATACGAGGTGGTAGAGAACTGATTACCAATTGCGTAACAAAACTAAAATACGCCGAATTATGTCAAGATTGATGATATACTGAATGTATTTCTTTCTTTATTAGACAGTATTAGTTATGAAATCCAACTTGATAGTTTCTGCCAAAAAATCATCTTGACGAATATCACAAGTTTGTTTTTTTTTTTTGGGAGCCTGGGTGGTTATGACGATGAAGCCATGCCTAACACGGAAAGAGTCACTACTGAGATCTATTTCCAACTTTAATTTCAACGAGTTTTTTTTGACTGGTTGATTCTTTTACTGAAAACACGATAACAGCAGTCCACTAGAATGTAAGTTCAACATAAACTAGTCCACAAAAAGGTTGAACTACAAAAGTTGATTGTGGATGATCATATGAATGTTTTAAAATCCTGTGATACGCTGGGTTAAAATAACTTGACCGTACGAACCGGCGAGAAAAAAACCAAGTTAAAGAAAAAAGGCCCCGAAACGGGAAGCAACACCAAAGGTCAAAAGGAAAACTACGTCACGGGCCGAGTGCGCAGTGATTAGCCGACCAAACAAAACGCCAGAAGGGGGACACGGTGTCGAGATAACGGGATTTATGTTTTCGCAGATTTTACAATTAAATCGATTAATAAATAGCAGGCATGTTTCTAACATAAGATAAATGCATATGTGGTATTCAGACATGAATGAATGATGATGAATGAATGAATGACTGAATGGAAAGAATGAATTGAATGGATGAACGAAAAATCCCAAACTTGCCTTTATTTATGATAAATAAACAAATAAGAAAAAAGGAAGGGATGGGGGTGGGGGGAATGGGAGAGGGGGGTTTGGGGAGGCGGACGGAGGGAAGAGAAGGGAAGGTGTATGAGGGTGAGGAGAGGGAGGGGAGTTGGAATTGTGGAGTGGGTGAGCGGAGGGGAAGGGGAGGGGAGGAGAGGGGAGGGGAGGGGGAATGGGAAAGGGGGAGGGAAGGGAAGAGTAGGGGAGGGGAGAGGAGGGGGGAGGGTAGATGAGGTGAAGGGAAGGGAATGGGAGGGGGAATGGGTGAGGGGGGAAGGGGAAGGGGATTGGGGAGGGGGATTGGGGAGGGGGAATGGCGATGGGAGCTGGGGAAGTGAAGGGGGAGGGGGAATGAGGAGGGGAATGGAGAACTCAAGCGGGCATAAAAATAGCAAAAGAATCCACCTGCAGGAAATACTTGAAAATAAGGAAGAAATTTCTGAAAAAGTAATGAAAAACCAAATGATTGAATGAAATGTGAACTGATAAATAAATATAGTAAATATAGTGAATAAATAGCAGAGTATGTTATAACATAGAGAAATGGCATATTTGATTTAATAAAGACAGAAATAAAATATTAAAAGTTGTAAAATTAAATTCACAATGTCATTGAATGAATGGATGAAGGATTAATTCCAACTTAACTTTATCATTATGAATAAATAAATAAAAAAATACACGAAAGGAAGGAAGAAGGGAAGAAGGGAAGGAAGAAGCGAAGGGAAGAAGGGAAGGGGAGGGAAAGGGAAGGGGGGAGGGGGAAAAGTGGAAGGGGAATGGGGATTAATATGCTCTAACTCGGTATGTTTAGTAGGCGGGGTGGTTGTGTGATAATTCAAAAATTGAAACCTCAAAATATGGAGATCCTTAAAAAACATAGAAAAATAAAATTTAGTAAAATAGATATTCTCACCCCCCATACCCTCTGAAAGTTTGAAAATAGGTTTCCGAGTTCTGGAAGGAAGCATTACCATGTGAATAATGCATGAATTGTCATTAGGAAATAAAAAATAGCAAGTATCAACACATGCTAATCACATAGACTCAGGATTTTTATTATGATTTCAGGGGTGTTTGTTTCAAGATAATTGTTTTAAACCAAAATTCACACTTTTTTTCTGTCATATTTTTTTCAGCCCATTTTGGGCCACTTATTTTTCCACCCTAATGGTGAGAATTATTAGCTTTTCCGGATCGTTTCTTACAATTAATCTGGCATCCATTTTTGTTGAATTTAGCAATGGAGCTGCATGTTTGCAGTCTGAGCAGTATTAAATTAAAATACTGATTCTTGAAAATTTTAGCTTTGCTGTTTTATGTATTTTCAAGTTTATTATTAGCCTTCATTTTGTGGTTGAAAATATTTTTGTATTTTCTAAATTTTATTGAGAAAAGATTTCTCAAAGTTTTTTATTTTCAATAATTTTTGTTTATATGGAATTCCCCAACATGCTAAATTTAGAAAATGGAGGTCAATTTGTTTGTGCAATCCTGACCATGCAGGTGGTATTACTAGATTGAGCTAAAGCACTATAAAGATGCCTGTGTTCCAAGACTTGCAACAGATTGCAAAAATAGTATTTTCCCAGATGTAAGAAAAATCCGAATTGGTCAGGCAAGGTTATGTTTATGAATGATGATGTGGTAACATCTATTTTAAGAATGGGAAATACTAGTTGTGAAATCCTTATATAAGAGACGAGATGAGAAGTTAGATTTGCCAGTAGCCAGCAACAGAGTACAATATAGCCAGTTGTTTAGTTGAGGATCTCGTGAGGTCAGGGCAGTACATAGTAATCAGTATTTAACATGTGCCCTCCAAGGCTACTGAACCGAGTCCTTGGTAGATTAGAATGTCTTACCTCATCGTGGATATGGTGTTATATGTATGTAATAAGTTTGTTGTTGTTTTTTGTGGCAATTCCAAAACAAAAATGCGAAATAGGTTTTCCCCCCTTCCCTCCCCCAAGAACCGAATGCCACCTACTGTCTGATGCTGATAATTTAAGATAGGTCACACCGTGAAAAAGTGGTAAGGTGAAAGGATGAAAGCTGAACGTATGTAGTTTTCGTGTTATTGGTATTTTGATTTCACCTTGTATTTTTCATACCCGTTTCCAAATTTAGGTTTAAATTATTATTTCTTCCGGCCTCCAAATCACTTGTTTGTGTTAGTATTTAGGTAGTTTTATGTAGGATTGGCTTAAGTTTAAAATTACAATGCGGACGAGTTAGAACTGTATATTTTAGTGTAGGAAATTAAGTGAATTGTTATAATTATTGAATTGATGAGATGGCTTGACATTGTTTAGAAATGAACTGTTGAGCTGTGCCTGTCTGTAGCTGGGCGTGTAGAATTTGTGCACAGGTGTTTTTTTAAATGTAGAGACGTTTGGATTTTATTTTAAATTCACTGTGAACTCGGTCATTTGCTCGTTGGTATCGGCTACAGAAAAACAGGTCTATTAAACAGTCTAAAAGTAGTCCTTCTCACAAACCATTCAGGTTTAGCAAATAAGTTTAGGTGTGTCTTTTCTAAAAGGGGTCAGCTGATGATTGCTGGGCGAGAAATCGTTCAGTATTAAAGACACTGAACTATAGGTAACCAATTTTGCTGGTTCGTGGAGACAGTCAGTATGAGCAAATCCGTGTTGTAACTGACGGATGGACTGACTGACTGATTCCGTGCCGCTATGAAAGTTGGTGCCTATACCATTCATTTAACGTCTTTTGACCAATTTTCAAAGAAACACTTTATTAGCCTACCTCTTGAAAAGCTACAGCTGGTCGGGCCTGCGTGATCGCTGGCAAGGAGGAAAAAGATTTTTTTACGGCTCTATCTAATCCGTTAATATTATAAAACAAAGACAAAGAATAAGCTCTTCAAATTAACAATTACAAACCTGTCAAGTACCAGACACCCACTTGAATTTAGTGATATGGCATCATAAATTGGTCAGTTGGGCGTTATATGGGTGCATTTATTTTGCAACACTGTCAAGGCTGGTCGATTCGGTCCCCAAACCAGTTCGGCCCATGCGGATTCGGACTCAATATCAATACGGTCCCAGTCAGTTCGGGCTCACGGCAATTCGGCCCCAAGGTAATTCGGTCCCATTAGGAAAAACGGTGTTAAACAATAAACGTGCGTGGAACCACTTAAACCTTGGCCTAACATTTAACGAATCATGATCATACTTAATACGATATTTACATTGTGATTATAATGTAAAAACAGTCATGAGGTAATTATAGTAGCACCCACTCATGGAAAAAACTTAGCTCCGTCATTTTGGATATTTTAGGCGTGTTTTAGTATATTTACCAGGGGTTTGCAAATTATAATTAACTATTATGCTAAATTAAATATTACGCATGGAAATCGATAAATAGATAACGAAAACAATTGTCTTTATAAATAAATTAGGCATTAATTAATCTTACCTTATTGACACCGTGCCTTATTGGAAAGGACGAGACAGTATACAGTATGAATTTCGTGTCGAATTGCAAAAAAACAGAATATATTGCATGCAGTTTTGAACAATAATGTAACATATACAATTAGTTATTTGTATTTATTGGAGTTTGGTTTTACACTTTAACAGCAGTGGAACGCGAACGGTCATCCAAAAACAGAGGAAGGAGGAAAAGCAAAAACATGACAACAAAAGTAATTTATATTGAAACAAATAACGGTAACATCTTTGGGTTGGGAAAATGATGTCCGTATTTAGTGTGGTACTACATTACTACCTATGTATTAGGATCATTACATTGGATCACCCAAAATAGTACGTGACTTTCACGGTTGCTTAGTTCCCTATAGGGCTTACTCTAGTCTACTGCGAAAGGCCCGGGATTCAACGCGCTCGCATAAGCTAGCAAATTGGTATTGTAACCCGTTGTAAAATCGACTGAAACACCGGAGGATGATATAAATCGATGAAAGCCCAGGTAAAATTCATTCAGCCCATTCTTTGAACCACTAGCCACTCTCAAAAGCAAAATTTTCGATTGGGAGAGACTCGCAATAGGGGGCCTATTAAAGTTGTGTTGATAAAAACAAAAACACAGGGGAACCCAAAAACGACTACGATATCAGTGTACACAGAATAAGTAGAGAAAGAAATAGAAAGGCACGATATCACCAAAATGACAAAAAAATCAGAAAAATGCACGTGGTTTCATTTGGGTCCGAATTGGCATGGGACCGAATTGACGGATATGAGGCCGAAATTGGGGAAGATTTACTGAGACCGAAAGGTACGTGTTTTTATATTTGGGATCGACTTGGCATGGGGACCGACTTGACGTGGACCGAAATTGACCATCGAGAGGACCGAATTGACTGAGTCCGAATTGGCCTAAACGGACCGCCGAAACCACCGAACGGACTGGGACCAACAAACGTAAATGCAATATTTACGTTAGGTAAAGGGTTTTTTTTTTAAACATTATTCTGGTCTCATCATGTTGGATGAAAGAGGTAATTTCATCTTGACAGTATGTGGATGAAAGAAGGTAATTCAATCTTTTTCCGCCCTTATCGATAACCTCAAAAATTGCTTTTATGGAAGGCATTTAGTATTACTGCCACAGGCTACGAATTCGGCAACGTTACGGAATAAACGGACTGTAAACTGGAAGTACATGACTCATTAGTAGCTGCCATCTCAGCGATGTAGAGCCTGCCTTGTTACTTTGAGTTTGTTGGGCAAACTAGTGACACTTTATTACATGTGAAAATTAAGTTAAGCAGCAGGAGTGCAAAGTGTCACGTTAGTTTCAAAGACACCAAAAACAGGAGAAAATAGTTAACGTGTAATTTTAACCTTAAAATGACTACATAAAGTAACCACAAAATTCAAAAATCAGTAACATGCAAAGTGCCCCTTTTGATGTGACCATAACATAAAATTTTCAAATAATCGACCCAGCCTGTATACGAGCTAAAGCTAGTTCGTTGTCATGTAATTTGGTCAAGTCCATCGGGCTTGATATTAAGAGAGTTTTAGAAATTTGTGTTGTCACTGTCTGAAGTGTATCTGCTGGTGGATTTTGGTAGACCAAATCGTGCCTGTTGCATATGTAGTTACATGCTGTTGTTATATTACCTCAAAATTTCGATTTAAAAATTATTTTTATATTTTCTTAAAATTTTATTTGAGAAAAGATTTCTCACGGAAAGTACTTGTTTACTATTAAAAAAGAGAAAGGGGGAATTCCCTAGTGTTGTTGTTTGTGCAAGGGCGACTGTTGATAGATTGCACAATCGTGGAAATGGGAAATCCCAGATGTAAACTTAGAAACCGAGTCAACTGTTTTTGCTTTAAGATCAAAACATGTGATGGATCAGGGGATTCCCCATTAAAGCGGCACTGGCACATTTTCACCAAATATGAAATTTCTTCAATTTGCTTCTCAAATAATAGTCTGGCCCGTGGAAGAACAGAGATATATTTTTTTACACATTAAAAATAAACATACCCAAACAGATAGGACATTGATATGAGTATAAAGACCATTCCAGGTAATTTGTAGGCCATAACTAATCAACAAATGTGTATATACATGATTATTTTGTGAATAGACCTCACTGATATTAAAACCACAAGGTTTATAGACCGATCAAACAATGTGCATTAGCGTGGGAAACACGCATACGGCGTGCGTGTTCTTGTGTACCGCCATTTTCGTCTCGGTTCCTGCTGCACTGAACGTAGTCGGGACGTAAAATTTATAAAATCGTTCTGTTTACCATAAGGAAGCTGATTGGTCTTAATCATTTCGGGTGAGGGCTTTTGTAATAAACCTTACAACCCATGCAAAAAATGATCGATTTGAAAACTCTTGAGGGCGCACTATTTTTCAAATGGCCAGTGTCTCTTAAGGCTAATAGTGAAGTGATGTAATTTCAGATTAATGTAATTTATGTGAATATCCAATTGGTCAGCTAGGCACTTTATGTTTATGCATTATTATGGCTGTGGTACTGTCTATTTTACGATTGGGAAACTTTGTGAAGTCAGTATATAATGGAGATTTGAGTTAAGTCCCTCGCCGCCAGCATCCACCAGTAACAAGAGCTAGAAGTTTGCTAGTTTTAATCTACAATAATGGTAGATTTATGCTTAACATAGTGCCAGGATTTATTATAGTTTCAATTTCCGTGAGCAGAGGTGATATAATTATTCTAAAGTCGTCTTTGAAGCCGAAAGGGCGGGGAATCAAATAGGATTCCAAATGTGGACAGATAGAAATCGTGGTGATATCTTGGACTGATATGTACTGTGGAATATTGTGTCGTCAGGGGACTTATTTGAAAACCATGTTTAAATGTCGTCTTGAACTGTGGACAGAAGTTATTCTCAGGATCATGAGAAGATTCTTATGGAATATACCATGGATATTATGTGGACTTTGCTGCTGTCATTTTGGAGTCTTCGCTGTGGGAACATATCGTTGAAATGCAAACGCTTCTGTAGACATAGTGGGAATTCTTGTGGACAATAGTATAAAACAATTGTGTGAATTGTGTATTGTAATATGGTAATATGTTTTGGACATACCCAAATTCTTGAACCAACCAAATGTAAAAATCATTTATTAAATCTTTATATTATAAAATTCAGTCCATTGTGCACAAGGCTCATTATTTGTGTCGAAAGGTATTTCTGACCTGTGACGACTACGAGACGTCATAACACTGTGATTATATTCGTTTCTGTCCCCTGTAGGTGTCCGGTTTGGTCATGGAGGAAGGAAATACTTTTTTTGCGGCGGGGGGGGCGGGTGAATTTTTTTTTTAATAATTTTTGCATTTATAGTCTTTTTTATAGTTTTTTACTTTTTACTTTAAAATGTTAAATTTGATTGTATTTGTAAATGGTTAAAATCCAAAACCCGGGTCCGTGACATATTAAACGTCGTCAAGTGAAAGCCTGTCGTTTTGGATACGCTGGACAAAATCTATTAGAAGAATTCCCATGGATAATAATTTACTGTATTTAGAATGGTACGCGTTATATTGGAGTCTTCGCTGTAGGAACATATCATCGTTGAACGCCAACGCTTCTTGAACTCAGGACATTAGAGAACTTGAACATTTATGTAATTTGTTGTTTTTTTTTTTTTTTTTTTAAAATTAGGTTAAAAACGCGTGTTTTTTTGTTTTTAAAGGGTATTTCCGACCTTTGACGTCCACAAAACTTCACAACAGAAAGTAGGGGCTCGTCATCGGGAATTGCAATTGAGATAACATTTGAGGCCTTATTGTTCAGACTTCACACTTAAGTATGGTGATAATAGTGTTTACAGTGGGACCATTTTGGCATACAAAACTGTGTGGTATAACATGTACTTAATGAGTTGGTCATAAGGAGTGAACCCAGAAGTGTCTAAGATTCATTGGGCAACTAACTGAAAAAGGGCCTGATGTGATGAAATTGGTCACGCATTTTGGACTTGATGAAGCAAAACATGCCATGAGAAAACAGGTTATACAAAAAAAAACACCTGATTAAAACCTTAGTCCAGGAAGATGATTGTGATGTATCCTATTGGAAAGGATTTCAGGTAAGTCAGGAAACAGGTGAATTGGAAAGAATTCAATTCACAGGTGGAAAAATTATATTTCCTGATGTATCCAGTGAGACACATGTCATAAACCAATGAACATTGATGTAGGCGATTCAAATCCGATAAAGCTACATCCTAAAAGGGTGAATCCGATCAAATTGCAAACATATCAGAACTGAGGTGAAATACATGATAGACAATGGAATAATTGAGAAGACCCAAAGAGTGAATGGAGCTCCCATGTATGCTGGTTCCCATACTGATGGTTCATATTTAGTTTTTTGTAAAAGATTTTCGGAAAGTCAAGTTCCAAAACCGACTCATATCAATTCCACGGATTGTGCTGGCATAGATAGGAGTTATTAGAAATTCAGCATTTGGTAAGCGCGATGGCCTCTAGATACACTACAAAAGAATGGCACTTGTCTAAAAAATTCGCCGCAACATCAAAAGAGTAGTGAACGAGTAGTTGCAGAAATAGGGAAAATTGCAGAGACCATGGTGGAGGACCACCTCGTGTATAGCCAGACATGGGAGGAACACATGAGACAGCTCCATTAATTATTCGAGATATCTCAAGAATCTGGTTTTAAAGTGAATTTGCCATGCAATGTCACATACTTAGGGCATGATGTAGGACATGGGCAAATTAGGTCATCACAGCAAAAAGTTGAAAGCAATTAAGAAATTCCCAACACCAAGAGCAAGAGGAGATCTCAGAGATTTAGGTATGGTCGGGTATTCAGAAAATACGTCCAAATTTCTCAGAAATTTGCGTGTCCGCTGACTCCACCATTCTGAAAGGAAGAAAATGCAAAATTTGTGGTGGTCAGAGCAGTCAAAAAGCATTGAGTAAAAATCAAATCTATCTGACTTAATTCCGCCAGTTGCTGATATGAACCAGACCTTTCATAAAAACAATTCAGTGGCAGGTTGACGCCATTGATGTAGGCTGTTGATGGCGTCTCATGCAGGCAGATGAAAATAATTGTAGATCATCGCAGGTTATTTCTCTAAGAAGTTTGACAAACATTAGAGAAAAAAATCTACTCAACATTTAAGTAAGAGTTCTGCATTGCTATTGTATTGCAAAAATTTGAAAAGTGTACTAAGTACAGACAGGTACCCAGTTCTAGTGTCACGATTAAATCCGTTGATGTTAATCCACAGATGAAAAACAAAAAATCCAGAGACTTTTAAATGGAGTTTAACTCTACAAGAATTCAATCTGGACTAAGACATATCCATGACGGAAAAGAAAAGTCTTGGCAGATGCCTTGTCCAGAGCTGCCTAAATTTGATCACAACTTGTAATATGGACTGAAAGCAGCAATGCACGCAATTATTTAAAAGGTGGAAATTTACACTGTGTACTGTATAGAAGGTTAAACCCACAAAAAATGGTTGGAAAATGTTTAATTTCATTAAAATGTCGTTTTTAAGGGGGGCGTGTTATATTAGCTACATTTTGTTATTAAAATGTTTTTGTTCTCAATTTTATTTGAGAAAAGATTTCTCACAGTTATAGAAGATCTTTGTTTATTATTGGAAATCCCCAAACATGTTAATATTTAGCACATGAGTCATATGTTTGTACAATTTCGATCTGCAGGTGTTATTTACTAGATTGAGTTAAGCACAATAAATAGCCTGGGATTTTTGCCAAGCTTTGTGGCAAAACAAAACGGATTGCAAAAAATAGGTATTTTCCATGATGGATATGTTATTAATGTAAAATGATGCAAGCAGATGATGTCATGTAATTCTGTGAAGTCCGATTGGTTCAGTGTAAGGTTATGTCGTATGCATGATGATTGTTGAATATCTATTTTAAGAATTGGAATACTAGTTGTGCAATCCTTATATAAGGAGAGATGTAGAAGTTAGACTTGCCACGTAGCCAGCTATAGAGTAAGTATTGCCAGTGGTCAGTGGGATCTCAGGATGATGGTCCGGGCAGAGACATTAGTATCAGGCTCAATGATATTTACCACAGGAGCGGCATGTGTAGCTATTTCTCCGCTGTCATCTTCGAGGCCAAAGAGCTCAGTTTTGGAATCAAAGCATTTCCAGGTTGTGGTTCCTAAAAGTAGACAGCATTACGACAGAGGCGACATTAGGTGGTGGTATTGCATGGTGCTGCAGAATATTAACGTCGTCGAGGAAAGCCCTGTCGTCTTTGGAGATGGACAAAAATTTATCTTTAGACTAACAAGGGTCCCCATGGTAATATTTGACTGTGGATTTTTATTGAATGCTGTCTTTTGGAGTCTACGCTGAGAGGCTATGTTGAACGGCAACGCTTTTTTAACTCTGGACATTAGGAGAACTTTGAACGAACCGTAAGCATACATCTTATCAAAAAATCATTGATTGAGTGTAACTTAATTGTCATTTGTGTTGTTGGCAAATAACACCATTCTTGAAACATCCGATAGAAATCATTAAAACAGTGTTATCATGTAAATTTATATAATTGTGCACAAGACTCATGGGTTTGTGTTTAAAGGTTTTTCTGACCTTTGACGTGCACGGGACATCATAACAAAAGACAGAACAAATATACCAATACAAATAAAAAAGTACAAAGAAAACTGATACCGCTGTGAAAGTAATCATCGTCCGGCAGGTATCATAGTCCGGGTCCATAGACGACAATGAATGAAGCGTGAAACTAAGTTGTGTGAAGAGTCAAAAAACTGAATCGATTCCCTATTGTTCCACATTGTGCCGGACTTGGAGCCCGGAGGACCATATATGCGCCACACAGGCTATCTGGAATGTCTGAGTCCGAGTATTAATCAAGGTTGGGAGTGCAAGGTGTTGGTGCGTTGCTATATAATTATTTTAAATAGGGCTGTTTTGATTCTTAGAGTGTATCGGTTGCGCATGGCTACAGAGCGCAATAGCTCTGTAGGCCATGACGCGTATGTTCACGGGTATTATGTTTGATAGCGATACTTTTGCAGGGGATAGTTTCTGGAGTTTTGTGTACATTCAATACAAAACCAAACTAAAAGCACAGTGAAATCATCACCTGAAAATTGGATATGTAAACCAAGTTGAGGGTCTCAAATTCGGAACCCAATGTTATTGCAATGCTAAGGTGTTTTTAAATGTTTCAAATTGCATGCGTGGGACATGACACTGATATATTACTGTTTGCATGGCTATCACTTAAGGGCATTAATTTTGCATTGATTTGAATTTTGAACAGTTGAAAACCAATTTAAGAATATGAGCTTACCCCGATGCTGGTAAGTACGTAATTGAAAATTACCACACTATGACTTGAACGCATTGAAAAATCTATATATTAGAATTCTTTCCACTGGAGATGGCCGCGCACGATAGTGTTGAAACTAAAACCCATGTGCGCTTGGCCGGATTCAGAACGGCGACTTCGTATATCCTGCACGACGCTCTAAACAGGGAATGAGCATCAAGCAGCTTCGGTTTTAGAAGAGCGATAGATATCCTCTATAGGTGTTTAGGTTCGAAAGGGTCTTTATTACTACGCCTTCAAATGCATTGAAAATAGTCTTTCTACAGTATAGTCTCACCATCTGATCGATTACGCTGTGACAACGGAGATACAGAAAGCTTGCTGCTGCCGTATGTAAGTTGCTAAACGGGAACGGGGTATGTAATAGTTTGGTTGACTGTGTCACGTGTCAGGTCCCAGGTCAGTGTCAGGTATCAGGTATCAGTTTGCTCTTGGGGGCGACCGATATTATAAAATCCGGACTATGTTAATAATCAAGGTAGGTTACATAGTGGCCCTCTGCCCAGAGTGCTATTATATTTTCCAAAAGACACGGTTTATTATGTCTTAAAACAGTACAAAATGTAATTTCTCCTACGGATTCAAAAATACCGACGTACGATGACGATAATCGGTGTTTTTTTCCAATGTAGGTAACGTACGTCATTTTTACCTGATGGGTCCAACGAAGCAAAAAATAAAACCAATCAATTGCATTCGGGACGTCCAATCAAAGCTTATTTTTTCCAAACCAAATTGGCTGTTATCTGTATTCCCATGAATAAAATTCGCTTTTTGAAGATTCAAATCTGATGTAGATGTCTTTAATAATTTTTAAAATATTCAATTGTGCCCCGCATGAATGTGAAAAAGATGGGTCCATAAGGTCTACAAACTGAAAACATAATGTCAGGCCGGTCAAATACCCGTACCTGTGAGACTTTTGTAATGAGGCAGACGGGATCCCGCTTTAGTTAATAGCAGGGCTTTACAGCCACTTGCACGCGGCTGCGGGGGTTGTGCGTCTAGGTAAACATAAAGGAACTCTTTCACAATCGAGGAATTGATTGGAATTGAATCAACAGGCTGAATTTAAAGTCGTGTATAGTGGCATCTAATTTGGCCATTACCTTGTGTAAAAATACAGGTATGAGATTACTACTTAAACCTATTATGTATACAATGCCAATACAGCGAGAACACCCAATCATTTATATCAGTAAATCTCTGAAGAATGATGGTGAATGGGACCAAAACTATAGGCTGTTATTTATTTACTAATTCTTATAATGAAGTGAAATATTAACAAATTACAGTTTCATCCAATTGTTGAAGTTTTCATAAATAACTTGTAGCTTTAAATCCCCTCCATAAGGAGCATGCCCAATAGATGTTGTTTTTAAAGGGTATTTCCTAAAAGGATTTTTACACAGAGCTCACCGAATTCAATGTGTATGCTATAGCTCAGGTGAATAAGCATTAGGCCGCGAGGAAGGTTACGTAGGTACGAACAAATCAGCGGTGAAAAATAGTATATAATAGTAGTAATGCGTAATGCAGAAGTATTGACCAGTTGTATTGACCACTAGTTAGTCATATGCACCACAACCCTTAAAACAACAGCTTTTAGACAAGCAACAAACTTCTACATGACAAAGCGGACCTTCAACATGATATAGCGGACCTTTTTATTTTTTGGGGGGAGGGGGTGCGTTGCACCCCCGCACCCCCTGCCCCCCTCATTTGCATAAATGAACATGTTTGACATTTTGGGGTAAAAAAGTGAGATTATTACACCATTTGTATTTTCAAATTTTATATTGAATATTTATTCATTTTTGTTTGAAATATTGCCTTAAGTATTGTGTGGACTTCAATTTGTTTAACTATGTTGAAAAAATACAAATTTATAGGAAATAGTAATTAACATGAATTTTATTTGACTTTGGTATGTCACACACATGACCAAAAAGACAAAGCAGTTTATATTACTAGGAAACTACTCTAATAATGTTCATATTTCATTTCAAAAGCCAGTTTGCGTGTACCTTCCCTTACACAAAATGAAATAAATGAATGCTTTAAATTAGTCTTTTTTTTCAAAAGTTATTGAGGTGCTAATTACTGTCACACACGTGACCGGTGTAGAAGTAATTATCGTCCGGCGTACTCATAGTCCGGGAACAATGGTGAACAATAGGACAATCGATTCAGTTGACTCTTTACGCAACATTAGTTTCATGCTTTATTCCGTTATCGTTATGGAGCCCCGAGACTGTGGCTCCCGACGCGACTATATTCTGCTTTCACATCGGCACTCACCATTGTTGTATTGAGGGCATTTCTATTTTTTATTAGCAAATTCATTTTTTGTCGTACATTAACACGGTCACCAGTTGTTTTAAGGAGTGTAACCACGTAACACCAAATCTCCAACAGTGACGTACTTAATGATATACATTTGTTAATTGCCAAGTATAAGTTGCCTTGTCATTTACTTATCAACATGCCTGTAATGGCAAAGTACCACTGTCTTCGGAATAACTATAAGAATGTTAGTACTTAAATAATAAAGAATTACAGCTGAATTGTGAAATTACTAAAACTCCTTTTGTTGACGTTACAAACGTGACCGAACTAAATTTTCCCCGTGACAAAAGGGACCAACTAGCGCGAAAGTGGAAACATTATTTTTGGGTATGTTTGGACTAAGGTGATTCATTATACCAAACGTAATAACAGATTGGTTACGTGGGCGAACAGCATGGGTGGAAATATAAAAAAAAATACCCTTTTTAGGTCACAAACGTGACGAAGAATGCCGTGAACGGGACCCGAGCACAGTGAGTTCAATATGGTTATGTAGCAGGGGACGTTGTGTGAAGAGTGTGCGCCCTCCGGATAAATTGTGAATTTTTGCACACAAGTACTTTAGGAATTGATAATCCATAAAATTGATTGGAAGCAATTGCCAACCCCCCTAATGGAACCCCAGCTTGAATTCAAGGTTATTACAGGGGTCAAAATTTTAAAATGTCCCGAAAGGTGTTGAAAAGCATTACCAGGATGTTTGTCTGTTTACAAGGGATTCCAAAAAGGTTATAGTTCACTATCTATGGCTTATAGTCCGGATTTATGGAGTCAAAAATTTATAATGTGAAAAAGGTCAATGTGGTTGTGTACATGGGTCAAAAGTTTTTAAAAGTCCTTTGATTCAAGTAATATGTGGGGCAACATTGTTTCCCTAGCTTGAAGGATGAAATAAGGAAATAGTTTTGCCTTATCTGCTATTCTTAGTTTTACGTTATCCATCAAAATAGGTAAACAGGTCAATAGAATCAATAGCTGCCAATATCTGGTGACTTATTCGCCCATTTGGTAATAACCAAACAAGTAAGATAGTCAAAAACTATTTTCATCAAAATTTCAGTCTATGAGCTCAAACCCAACAACCTTGAACAAACGTTTTACAAAGATTGGAGCAACTTTGTGTTTAATTAAAAGAAATTTAAAGAAATTAAAAGAAAATTAAAACGAAAGAGGGCCCTGGATGGTACCGCCTTTTAGTCTATTTGATCTAAATCTAGTAAAAAGGTCCGAGATAATGTTTTTCCAAGGCTATGGATTAAATTGAGTAATTTTGGGGGGATATTCTATCGGAATTACATGATAAGTCCTTTCCAATAATGTGGAACATATAACGTTTTTGGGAAGTATTCCTATCTTAGACAACCTTTGAAAGTGATTGTTGGCTAAGATAAACACTGTGCGTAGAAAGAATCATGTGCGTAAACTTAATAGTTAGAATACCTCCGCTATCAAGGGGAAATAAGAAAGGAAGGGAGGGCCGCGAGTACCATCGAAGAGGAAAACCAATTAATGGGGTACACTGTATATAGAGAAGAGTCTTTTTTATGGCAAGAAGTCGGTGGTCCTAAAATAGAGTATGTTAGCATTAGAGAAACATTGTTAATGTGTGCTATATCTTTCAGATCTGTGTGTCCTTTGTTAATATATATCGTAGTTCTATAGGGACTATGACGAAATATCGAAATTTAATAATGTAAAACTTGGCTATTCTTAATGTAACTTCCTAGAATATACTTGGAGTTGTAATCCCCCCGACCATGTACAACGTGCTATGTACATTCCAATATTTATGTTTTATGCAAAAAACGATTGCACAATATGATACACTTAGTATCGCGAATTTGTAGTATTGGAAGATTTGCATTCTCAGCTGACTCATACATTCTCCTTATTCTGGGATAAACAAAGGAGAGGTGACGCCGGTTTCACAAATGTGGACGGTTATCGTGAATCAATATACTCGGGTAATTCATGTAGGAGTAACTCCATAAAATACTCGGAGCTTTTCGATCATACGATTGTTCTTTGGATGAATGCAAAGTTGAAAAGAATTTAAAATGTTATCGGTCCTGTCTTAGAGAAACATTTGGTTAAAAATGATTGAAACTAAAATCTCTGGCAATTGAAGGGATTAAGGCCTACGTCAGTATACCCCTCCCTTTCCCCGAGAAAAGGTGCGCGGAATGACGTTTCACTTAAACGTTTCCCTAAAAGGTTGAGTCATTGCCAAACTAGCAGAAATGTAGCAATGCAGCTAGCAAACGACGGTTATGAACTCCTTATCAGGGTCCGCAATCGTTGCACTGCTGAGGTCATGGATCCTCTCCCGACCAATGCTTAGAATTAAAGTAGTATAGGCCAAAAAAACGACTTTCTACCCGTTTGTGATGTTGCCAACTGCATTGTTACAATTTTAGAGTGCAAACCCAAAATTCGTGTGTGCACCTCGGTGAGCGGTCTAGCTACCCGGAAACCGTTATAAAGCCCAGTTGCGGATGCCCGTTCTGTGCCTCGGTAGACTTTTATTTTAATCTAACCGGAGGCGGGAAACACTCAACTTCCTGACTGGATGTGGGGACTTCATGAGGCAGAAGTTCACGAAGATTTGTAGCTCTGAAAACAGCCTTTAGTTTCATGGTCGGCTCACATGTTCTCGACGACATAGGCCTATAATGCTAAACCGGTCACTTTTCCCTTGACTCCAAAAAATACGAACGACTTCCCTCTTTCTCAAGTCTTTCCAACATAATATGTCGGTGATTGGGTGGGAATTAGATCGTTATATTTTGTTATACCTTGCATTATTTAATTACTATACTCTAATGCAAAAATTTGTTTAGGTAAACATACAAAATGTAATATACTCCGTGTGCAGGTTTTGCCTTAAGAGTAATCATAATATAACTTTAATTTCCCCTCTAATACAATCTCTTGTCTGCAGAGTGAACTCGCATAAGACGCAAACCACGTAGTGAATGATCTCTCCGGTCGGTCTTAGAGCATCATTATACGCTGGTCGTGTGCGGGGTAGTATGCTTGTGGGTCGTCAAAAGGAGCAGTGTTAAGGTTGTGTATGTATGCTCGTGAATAGACAATCACGGGAACAATAAATGAACCAGTCCAAGAATTCTCATGCCAAATTTGGGTTGTGGTCGTTTGTGACAAATAGCCATTCTAAATTTTATCATATGTAAATAAGGTTGTAACTGCAAGTCCTTTTGTATTCTAAAACATGATTCTTAAGTATACCTGCCATTGGGTTTATACTATGTAAAATAATAAAAACAACAACGTGACTAGTTGCTTTGTGCAAGGTAAACATATTGTTATTACTTGCTTCTAACAATATATAACACCTTACTGGTTGTTTTGTTATACCTTGCTATGAGGTATACTATATTATAAATATATAACAACTCCATGGTTTGCTTATTTTACCGTGGCTCTTATGGTAAACTAGTGACATATATAACAACATACTGGTTTGCTGGTGCAAGGTGAATAAAAGGTTTATATAAGCGAATCAAATATCAAACTATCAACAGTGATGAATCCAAAGCTCCTTGAAGGAGGACATGTGTCAATACTTTAGTCATGCAAAATGGTGCAAAGATATCAACACCCTATTGTGATTTGGGTGAAAGTTGAAAAGTACCAAATTTGGCAACAGAGGGAGCTCTTGATATGCTGAAAATTTGGTCCTCGGGCCAAATTATTTCCATCAAAGATGCCGCCAAATTCAAAATGGCCGCCACTGTTAAAAGGTCCATGTTTTACATGATGCTTTCTATGTTATTATATGATCCAATTCCTCAATTTGTGGTTGTTTCGGGCCATTTTAGACCAGGAAAGATCCCTGAATGACAATCACTGGTAATTCCTGTTTCATTAGCAAAATTGTCAAAAATGGCAGAAAAGGAAAAATCCAAATGGCGGCATTTTAAGAGGACATATCTTTGATTATCAAGAAATGAATGTTGTTCTTGATCTGGTTATGCTTCCTAAGGTTGTTCATTGAACAATGTGCAGTAAAGATGAATTTACATTCACCTTAAGAATACAACCAAATAAGACTTGAATTCCTTAAATGGCGGCTCTAAGTTGTACTAAAGCTTATCATGTGATTATCAAGAACTGAATGTTTTCTTAATATTGATTTATAAACTCCCTCAAGGAAGAAAATTACGAATTCACTTAAGAGAAACCAATTAAGGTCTGTTGTTAATTGCTTCTTTCCATTATTTTGCCGCCAGATGGCTTGCCAAACCCAAAATGGCCATACTTTTAGAAAGTATCACTTACGTGGCCCTGTTAAAAATTTCCGTAAATAAGAAGGAAAAACAGATTTTCCGTAAATTACGGAAAATCTGTTGAGAAAATAATAAAACAATAAAACACAAAAAAACATATAAAAAAATGTTTAATTACGAAATATTTCAAAAATTTCTGGGCAGCAATATTTCCGGACTTTTGTTTTGCGTTCCGTAATTTTAAAATTACGGAAAAATCCTCTGCTTAAAATTACTCCATTTTTTCCGTAATATGAGACAAATTCTGTAAAAATGTATCAAATGTTCCGTATTGACCGAAGAAATTTCGTGTAAATTTTTACCCTAAAAATGTATGGAAATATGCTGCCAGAAAGAAATTTCCGTCAAATTTACGGATTTTTTTTAACAGTGTGTTGATTCATACTGTGCTATTGAATCGTGTTTTTTTTTTCATTAAAAGTAACATATTCCTATTTTGATTTGGTATTGTTAGCCCTGTGGTTTATACACAGCCTGTAAAATGTAAAATATTGGGGGAGATGTGATTAATTGCCCCAGCAAACGGTCCAAAAAAATAACAGGGCACAGGACATGTACACAATGAAAAGCTTGATTTCCCCATGGCTCTAAGCATAGTGGACTTGTTTAACTGATTGCCAAGGGAAAGGATCTTATTACGTGGACACTTCTATGGCCAAATTCTAATGATGGCCAAATTGCAACCACCCAAAAGATGAGTTGAATCTCTGCAGAAGTCTTTCTTAATGTGTAGCAAATGTCTAATAAATATTTCTCCATGAAAATTCCTTGCCATCGGGAGACCACATCGACCCCCCAGTTGGATGTGCTCTATGTGTGAAAAACAGACACCCCGTTTTTTATGAACAACCTACATATCTGCTCTGCAAACATCAAAGTTCTCACCATTGAGCTCGGCTCTGTATAGTTTTATCAGTCTACAAAACCTCATCAGGAGATTCAAGCACCCTCCAGTACCAATTTTTTTTTTTCGGAATTCCACTTAAAACCTCATTTCTTAATTGGCGATTTCAACAGCCAATACCCAATGGGGCTACAATGAAGCCAATAAAGACGGACAAGCTGCTGAAGAATGGTTTAGACATTCACCATCTACATCCCTCACTACCCTAAACTTGGACTTCCGCTATCATTTTATAGTGCCCATGGCAAGAGAGGTTACATCCTGATCTAAATTATAGCTATTGTTTCTGAATCCTGTCCCTTCCACAACTCTAAGTCAATACTGCAGTCCAGTAAAGACCCAACAAAGTGCCTTTTTCAGTGCACTTTTACTACAGAACGTGAGGTGCCCCAAAACTCCATAACGGCAAATTTGCCCAACTTAGTGAATAGAAACTGCCCGGAGATTCATACAAAGAGCTGTAGGAACTGAATACATACCATGCCTTTCTAAGGAAGGTGCTAAAGGATATCAAGGGTAATCCACCATGTTTGAAGTGGGATCCTTTCTCCATTAAAACAACGCTAAAAGGGGATGAGTGGAAAGGATCAAAACCAATCACAACCTAATTGAATCCATGCACCGATATGACCCACAACAGCAGAAAGAATGGTCCAAACCGCCGAAAGCTTCGAGTTGAAGGTATCCAACAAAACCTCCACATTAGCCAAAAATGTTACCCCAACAATTTGAAATTTAACTACTTAGATGTCCAGGTAAGACAAGGATGGATAATTTATTAACTTTCCTGTGAGATAGTCAGCGCACACAAGTGTGAA
This sequence comes from Ophioderma brevispina, assembly GCA_023653785.1. Classification (NCBI taxonomy): domain Eukaryota; kingdom Metazoa; phylum Echinodermata; class Ophiuroidea; order Amphilepidida; family Ophiodermatidae; genus Ophioderma; species Ophioderma brevispina. The sequence continues at coordinate 30,351 of JAMKCH010034779.1, forward strand.
AACTGGCACCTTACTTGCAACTGGCATATACTAGCACGGCGCTCTAACCAACTGAGCTCAAGACGGTTTGGCCAGAGGACGATAGATACATCTATAGGTGTTTTAGGTTCGAAAGGTCTCCATCGCTTTCTAGCGATAGCATCAGAACGGTATTTTACATACACATTTACATGTGTTTTAAATTAAAAATCTTTCCCTGAAGATAGCCAGCGCACCAAGTTTTGTGAAGAAAAACATGTGCGCCTGGCCGGATTCGAACCGGCTGACCTCCGTATTACTATCACGCTAAGACAGCAAAAAATAGACACCTTTCGAGCTAACAACTTATAGATGATATCTATCGCTCCTACCAACCCAGTCTTGATAACTCAGTTGGTTAGAGTGCCGTGTTCAAATCCATTCAAACCACTTTCCATCTACGCAACCGTGAAACCAAAAAAAAAAACGTCAGCTTAAATTAAACCTGATCCTGGACGACCCCTATAGCACTGTTATCATTCTGTCTCCATAGGAGTTACCCTTGGACCCACTCTTTTCGTTCTAAGACCCCATAAAAGAGAAGTAATAAAGTATGTTCACGCAATAACATCTTGAACCAAACTCACTGGCACAGATGGGGTGCTCGTCCCACTACTCCTTCGACGGCACTGTCCTGTACACTTAGGTGCAGAGTATGCTAACCCTTTATGGGAAATGTCACCCCATGCCAAGAAGCTTTATCCAGCGTTGAATGCCTCCTGCCAGCTTATCACAGATGTCAACGGACAACCATACATCCTAGCAAGGAATTTGCTCCACACCAAACATCTGTTGTAGGTGTGGCGAGCAAAATGCAAACGTAGCTGCCAAATATCTATGTGAAACACCCTAGTCTGGACGAGACCTAGCTGCTAAACCGCCTAAATCCGAGAGAGTTTTTCGCAAGCAAAGTCCAACCCCTTGAACAGTCTCAAAGGAGTTTTTCAGAGAGTCACATTGTGGAAAAAAAGACTTGCTATCAACCAAGTAACATCTATTGGTATTGAACTGAAGAAGCATCACCCACCTGGAGCTGACGACTCATGGGCTAAATGGGCGATGTCTCAACAGATTCAGAACAGAATCGGATAATCCAAGGTTGCCTTGCAGAAGTGGGGGGCTATCTGGAATCAGATCAGGACACTCCCTGTAAATTGAGAACATCAACCCCAGACAATTGAACATCTCGTGGTCTGCCCAATTGGGTGGCAACAATGCACATACAAGGAACCCTTGCCAGTAATTTCAGTGTCTGCCAATGTTGGAGCAACAATGCACAGCACAAGGCCCCACCAACACTTCAGCAGTTTTTAACCTGGCTATGTATGCTTTGATTCCTCTGGCAAGGTTGTCCCATGCAGGACTGTGAAGCTGCAAGTTTCCGACCCAATCGCTGGAATCTGGTACTCTGGAGCTCGTAGCAATGCTTGTCCCCAGCAATGTCCTGCCCGATTATGCTGCTCTTTTGAGTGATTGATACAGGCATTGAGGTACGTGGAATGACTCCATGGATCTTGTTCTGTCTGTACATGAGGTAACAAATCTTTTCAATTGTTGGCATTAGTCCCTTTTAAGGTATCTTCTTAAGGGTTGCAAAAGTTTTACAACATTCAGGGAAGAGTTTTGCTTGCTTCCCATGTGGTGTTCTTTCCTTTGTGCAACAGGTGTGTGAAAAATCAGCAGAGCCAGAGTTCTCTGGTCCTAGGGTCTGGGCAATAGTAGGTGCTGGTATGAATCTGCGTTCCTTCTGGTACCAATGCTAGCCAGAGAGGTTCATTGGAGGTTGACTGGCTGAACAGGCTACAGCCAAAAATCACAAACTCTCTATTCCAAGTATGCGCATGACCCTTTGGTACCTTGAGCAGGCAGCAATTGGCTGCATGAAGTAAGAAGCGCTTCTTCATGTGTGCATGGAGGTCTATTGTTAGTATCGTGATTTATTACAATCACAATCCCTGACAGAACAACTATCGTTAGCTAGACTTCTTAAACTATGAACAAGGTATGGCATATGCATTATGAATGGAGTTCTAACAAGTTTCATAAATAAACAAAATGAAGAATGAATGATAAAGGAATGACTTAATCCAAAATACTTTGGTAATTTTAACAGTAAGGCCTCACATGACCACATCCATTTTCTTCTGGTAGTTTGGTCCTTGTAAACCATTAAATTAATAACTCCGTATTAAATACTAACAAGTGACCCATTACAGCTATATGATATGCTAACATCTAAATTACACATTGCACAGCACCAGGCAGCACATAAAAGATTACCAGGTAGAATGGCAATAGACCTGTAGGTACAACTTGACCAGAAAATCACCAGACATTTAAGGCATGTTTTAAATTTATAGTGGCGCCATTTTGACATGGCAGCATAATTGTTTATTGATACACACAGACAAAAATGTAAAATTTTTAACCATACCAAGACCAATTGTTTTAAATGTTGATTAAATCTTTACGACACATCTAAAATCAATACTACCTTTAACATATCAGGTTCCAGTAGCTGCCTTTTTAAATTTGGGGGGCAGCCATTTTGAATATGGCCGCATTTTTGATATCATTACATTGGCATTTACAACAACAATAAAATGTTAGG
>JAMKCH010034780.1:0-14268 GCA_023653785.1 Ophioderma brevispina
AGAGTTGGAAATGCCAAATTTGTTAGCAGATTTGATTTGTTGAAGGGGTATTGGTAAGTTCCCCTCACTGACCGTGCCAAAGAAACTTCGGCTTTTGTACGCCCGATGGCCTATACCAATACAAAAAAATGGCATTTGGTCTCACAAAATTCTGCCGCAACATTCCAAAGATTAGTGAACATAGTAGTTGCAGACAGAGAAAATTGTAAAGCTTATGTCATGTATGTGGATGATCTCCTTGTCCTTGTGTACAGCGAGACATTGGAAGAACACATGAGACAGCTCCATGTTGTAGGACAAGGACAAATTAGGCCAATCACTGCAAAAGTTGAAGCAATTTAGAAATTCCCCACACCACAGAGCAAAAGAGATCCCATGAGATTCTTAGGTATGGTCGGGTATTACAGAAAATACTGTCCAAATTTCTCAAAGATTGCGAGTCCGCTGACTAACCTTATGAAGAAAAATGCAAAATTTGCGTGGTCAGAGCAATGTCAAAAAGCATTTGAGAAAATCAAGTCTATTTTGATGAATGCGCCAGTTTTTATTGCACCAGACTTTCAGAAACAATTCAAGTTGGCAGTTGATGCCAGTGATGTAGGCTGTGGTGGAGTTTTCATGCAAGCAGATGAAAATGATGTAGATCATCCTGTATGTTATTTCTCTAAGAAATTTGACAAACATCAGAAAAACTACTCAACAATTGAGAAAGAATGCTTTGCATTGCTATTGTCATTGCGAAATTTTGAAGTGTACTTGAGTACAACAGTGCACCCAGTTCTAGTGTACACGGATCACAATCTGTTGACTTTCATTCACAAGATGAAAAACCGGAATCAAAGACTTGTCAGGTGGAGTTTAACTTAGTACAACAGAGTCATACTGAAATTTCGGGCATGTCAGACGAGTCATTATCAATCTTTTGCATTTCACATTTACGAATCACCCTCATTTCTAGTATGACGACATTACATAAGTCAAATCGTGTAGCACGAATCACGACAAGAATATCTCCAATGTCAAAAAACGACCAATGTCAAAAAACGACGTAAAGGTTCCCTGTACTATGCTTAACTCTACAAGAATACAATCTGGACATAAGACATATCAAAGGAAAAGCAAATGTCTTGGCAGACGCCTTGTCCAGAGCTGCCTAAATTTTTATCAGAAATTTAGTATTACAATTTGTAATGTAGACTGAAGGCAGCAATGCAAGAACATTATAAAAGTGTAAAATTTACACTGTGTAAACTGTATAAGTTAACCACAAAATGGTTAAAGGTATAAAGCCAAATTTTGGAAAATTTTCATTTCATTCAAATTTTCTTTTTAAGGGGGAGGATGTTATATTGGCCTCCATTTTTCTGATTAAAAATATTAATTTTATTTCTCAATTTTACTTGGGAAAAGATTTCTCATGGGAAAAAGCACTTTATTATGGAAATCCCCTTGGGCTATATTGAGATCAGACCAGATGTTATTTACTAGATAGATTGTGCAAGAGAAGTAAGTGGGATTCCCCTAGTGCTGTGTTGAGATATGCACCAGTTGTTGACAACTAGAGCAATGAATGGGATTCTCCAAAAAGGGCCAAATTTAGAAACTGAGTCAACTTGTCTATGCTTTGAGATCAAAACATATTGCATAACTTGGGATTCCCCATGATGCTATAAATGTGAGGTGATGCAATACAGATGATGTAATTTATGTGAAATCTGATTTGGCAGTGCTAGGTTATGTTTATGCAGACCCAATTCACATAGCAGGAACCTGTTATAACTGGAAGATGCTATTCAGCAGGTATCTGTTATAACTGACTCAATGTATACACTGCATACAGTGCTATACAGCAGGTACCAGTGGAACGGGTTACTCTTCGTCCTTAACGTATTATACACGCGTATTTCCAACCCTGGACTTAGTAATGTTTCTCTTTACTCTAAAATAATATTGAAATACATTTATTTTAAAAAGGCCATGGTTGGGTTCGAACCTGTGATACCTGGATTATAAATCGATGCTCTTGTCCAGTGTATACATTGAGTCAGTTATAACAGGTACCTGCTGAATAGCAATAGCATTTACCAGTTATAACAGGTTCCTGCTATGTGAATTGGGTGGACTGCATGATAATGTTGTAATGCCTATTTTAGGTATAGGAAAGGGGAAATCTAGCTGCATGAGTAGTTAAATACTTGTCACTGGAAGGACTCAGGCCAGCAGTTGTAACCAGCAGTATAGTTATAGCTAGTTTTAGTCTACAATAATGGTAGATTTGTGCTATACATAGTGCCAGGATTTATAATATTTTGGATGCCACCGGAGCTTGATAGCTGCACTGTCTTAAGTGTCGCCTTTTAAGCCAGAAGAGCTTCAGTTTTGGAATCAAAAAGAGATTCTAGTTTGTGGTCCTAAATGAGGACATTAGCGGCAGACTGATGGTGGTATAATACCTAGATTTTGTTACTGGGGAATATTGGTGTCGTCGAGGGACTTATTCAACCTTGTCGTCTTGAACTGCTGGACAAAATTACCTTCAAGACTAAGAAGATTCCAGTGGAATATTAACTGAGGATATATAAGTGTGACTTTGCATACTGTCATTTTGAAGTCTTTGCTGTGAGGACATATCGTCGTTGAACTGCAACGCTTCTTTAAACTCGTGGACTCTAAGTATCATAATCTTAAATATTGTGTGTAATTTTATTATATGTAATTTTGTTTTGGACATACCAAATTCTTGAACCAAATTCGTCTGATTAAATCAGTAAATCTGTGTTATATTATAAAAGTCAGATCACTTGTGCACACGGCTCATTTGTTTGTTTTTAAAAGGTATTTCTGACCTTTAACGTCTACGAGACGTCATAACACCAGTTAGAACAATAAAAACATCATTGAGTCGTCAGGTGATCAAACATTCCTAAATGGATCCCCACTTACGAAAAGAAAAAAAGAAAATACATCTTCAGACTAACGTTTAATAGATTTTTGTCCTTTATTTAAATGCCATAGGTAGCCATATTGGATGTCATCTTACATATCGATTACTGTGATTACTTAATACTATTTAAACCTGCCTGTCTAGTCCGGATAATAGAGATGTACACAATCCTCGATAGGATGAAGTAGTTTATCAGACGCCATTTTGGACGCTATATTGAAGGTATTGTTTATGTGATTATTGAGAAACTGTTTTAAGAGTTTCAAATGACTTCGCTAAGAAGCAGTGGAACAATTTGATGCTTGTAGAAAGTACAACAAATCGACAGCCAGCTCAAATGCCACTGATAACTTATACAGAATTGCCCAGCTTGCAATGAGTTAATGCCGACTCATTGCGCATGTCATTAGGCTCGTTCAGCAACATTTGAGATACCTCGCAATTATTAGAAATTGTTTAATTATTGAATAATGATTGTATGGCTGTACTTGCATCATGGCGACAATAACAATGATCTTTGGTGGGATGATGCAAGTAAAATGTAACGGCCTTGGTTGCGTTTACATTAATGTGGATAATTTTTGCCATATACTTTTAGAATATTTTAGGTATGTATTTTTAAATGAAAACATTGCATATTTCTTTGCATATTTTTCTTGACTATTTTCTCATGTTGGTTTTGGCTGTTTTGGGACATTGTTCTTAGAGGAGTGCGGATCACGTGTGGTAGCGGATGTCCTGATTCGTGATTCTTCATTAATCCCCAAAAATATTTGGTCGTTATTACTCGTGCAAGTATACATTTATGAGAGAATGTCGAGATTACTTTTCAGTGATTCAACAGGAAAATATAGCAAACACACGCTCTCAATGTTGCATAACGCAAATATAATTACAATAATTATTATAATAAAGTGATCACATGTCATGACAAACTCGTGTACGGAACTTGTGAGGATTACGAGATCATGTGTCACAAAAGTTTCATGAGTTACATAATTGCAATATAATAAAGGGGGTACAGTGATCACATTTATGACACACCTCGTTACGGGAATTGTGAGGGGATTACGAGGTCATGTTTCAAAGAAGTTTCACATTTATATAGTTCGATATACTAAAGTGGATCACAAGGCAGACAAAACATGAAGAGGAACGAGCAAGGAGTGACGGAGTATGTGTCAACAAATCATGAGGGTTTCTAAATATAATTACAAGATAATCAAATGATCGGAATGTCATTGACGGAACATGACGAGGAAAGAGCTAGGAGTGACGGACCATGTGTCACAGAAAGCCAATGAGTTTTAAATAAAAAGTAAAATAATGATACAATTGTCATACCACACTCATGACTTTGGGCGAGGGCAGAAGTTGGAGTGATGAATCATGTGCAACAGAGTAATTTCATAAGTAAGAATAAAATGTCTTTGAGGAATCATGAGAGCAATTATTATCCAATGAGAGTGAGTGTGTTTTGCAAATTTGTATACAATTAAGTTAAGACATTGAAGATTAAATAGAACCACGGTACATGGAATGGATGCATAAGGATGGTTGGACATTGGATTTTGCCATAGGATGTTTTGGACATTGGATGATGTAAGGATGGTGGGACATTGGATGGTCATGAGATGGTGGGACATGGATGCTGTAAGGATGTTTGGACATGGATACCATGAGGATGGTTGGACATTGGATTGCCCTATGGATGGTTGCATGTGTTAGCATTGGGTACCAAAGGATGTTTGGGACCATAGGATGGAGAATTAGTAAATCTGTGGTTTTGATTTTTGAACAATTCCAATTATTTCATATTAAAGTTTAATATACATTTCATGATAGTCCCTCAACAAGGGTGTTTGTATGTAAATTATGATCCATGGGTGTTAAGATACATGTACTTGTGGCATGTATTGGATGCAATAACGGTGTTTTTGCCAGTGGCGGAGGGGGTGACCCGGCACTCCTGGTCACATTTTTGGGAAATCTAAAAAGACTTCAGCCTTCGCCGTGCCTCTAAAGTGGTATATCATGTATCTTTTGTAATTGTAGTGATTCATGATAATGCTCGACCATTATTATGCGTTATCACCACCTGCTCCCCAGTGGGTAGCGCGGAGAGCTTTGTCAAAATTTTCAATTTTTTCAGGGCTGTAGCCGTGGTAAATAAAGGTTGGAACCTATACAAATATACTGTGTTAATCCTATAATAGAAAAGACATGGTTTGTTAATTAAACACAAGGTGACTTTATTTCAAATTTACCCCTTTTGTACTAATTTACCCCCTTATTTTACAAAGTGCCCCACATTTTCCCAGAGGTTGGACCCAAATATTCGATTCAGCCACCTTCAACTTATAGAAAACCATCTTCAACCCTTCTTCCCCAAATTTCTTTAGAATAGGGATTCTCATTTATACCTAATAGTAGTGTTTGTAGTGATGAAGTTGTAGCCACATTATAGTTGTTAATAAAACCAGTCTTAAATTTGAAGCAAGTCGCAGATCTGTGCTTATTACGATCCTGAGAGACTACTGGCGGGTTATCACCAAGCCCAATAAAACTGGTGTCAGCGCTCGGAATACACATATACGTGTGTCCCCGTGGTCCCGTCACGGCATTGGCGGGGTTCCTGTGACAATATGATAACCCACATTAGGCCATCACTAGTGAGTAAGAGATGGAAGATGAAGTGAGATGGATGGAAATGAAATTTAATGTTGTAGAAAAAGAGGACAACAGTAGGGACATGCGAGTTTCGAGGAATGGAAAGCATGGAAGGTAATAATCACTACTTTCAAAGCACGTGAGCTAACCTGACAGAAAGTTCTAAAACGACTCGGGCCCTTGGTGTTTTGCTAGTCAAAGACAACCAGTGCCGCGTACCAATTTAGGCCTTAAGGAAGCGAGACGTCCGTCCGCCACACTTCAATGTACAGCTGGGTAAAGGGCTGTTCCATGTATCAGATGTCATAGAGCGCCTCCACTGTGAAATGTTTGAGCGCTCTTGTTCACTTGGTAAGAGCTGTTCATCAAGTTTAGAAAGTAGAGCGCCTCCACGTGAAATGTTTGAGTGCTTCTGTCACTTGGTTAGATGCTGTCTCAATGTCTTAGAAGGTAGAGCGCCTCACGTGAAATTGTGAGTGTCTCTGTTCACTTGGTAAGAGCTGTCTCAATGTATTAGAAGTAGAGCGCCTCCACGTGAAATGTTTGAGTGCTCTCTGTTCACTGGGTAAGAGCTGTTTCAATGTATTAGAAGTAGAGCGATCAACGTGAAATGTTGAGTGCCAATGATCTCTACACACTGGATAGGCATCGCCGCTCGAACGTGAGGAGGAAACCGGAAATTGCACGTCGGCCCTTTTGCTCTCACAAGAACCAATCGTGCACCCGTAACAAAGGAATAGGGAAAATTACAGAAAAGGGACAGAAATAGGCGATTTAATGCGCGGTCGTATGTCAAGGTTTTGTCAATTATTGGTTTGTGAATTTTAGATATGGGCGGGGGTATGTTCGAACAATTATGATTTCGAAAATGTTTTAAAAAGTTTAAAATGGGACCAATTATTTCAGGTTTTCAGCTCACAGACACTGGGGGGGGGAGAGAAGTAGCAAAAAAAATCTGCATGGCGCGGTAATACCACAGACACTATTTTTTGGTTTACCAATGGATAGCTATCCCCTAATCTTTTTCATTGCTACCAAAAATGAGTACCAAAAATGCCCAGCATGAGGCTTACTTCAAAGTGACATCATATCAGCTAATGGGGAAAATTCAGGTTTTACCAAAAAATGAGAACAGTTTAGTGATGGTGTTAGAGGAAATTCGCAAAATATCCATTGTCCACCCTATTATATACCATGACTTTTACTCTTTATTGACGTCTATGGGGAATGTTGGTACTTATTTTTTTTTTGATACCATGTTAAGAGAAACGCAAAGATTATTTGTGGTTATAACCAAAATTTATGGGAATCGGATGTGTAAATGGAAAAATCCAGGGGGTCGGTAAACCCCCCCAATCTAGCGTGGGTACCAAATTTATAGGAATTAGATTGCCCTAATGGAAAATACAGGGGGTGTAACCCCCCCCGCAGAAAAAAATGTTGTTACATAAAAGGGTCAGGTAGACGAGAGTTAAGCATCCTTTTTCTTTCTGGAAATGACCTCGTATCTCTTTTTTCCGGTTTTAAGAGTTTTGGGGCATTGCACGTTCTTTTTAAAATATACTTAAGATATTTTGGAATCAAATCCTTGGGGTTCTTGAATTTTGGTCGGGGACCAATGCACGTTCCAAAAAAGAGCGACTATAGCGTGCAAAATGCCGGGCCAACCTCTAGGGGTATGACTTGACTTGACTACTGCATAGGGACGGGGATCGTGTCCCTTTGCTATTTCTCATAAGTATTCTCCTCAATTATGGTCTGCACATTTGCAATTAGATTCGCGCATTTGGAGGTCCAAGCTGTGTCCTTGGGGATCTGGTCTTTCCATCTTGCTTGGTTGGCGCGACCTGGCTTCCTACGCGCTTGTTGAAGTCTTGCGTATAGGCTTGGTATGGTTAATCTGTGTTCCGGCATCCGGACGACATGCCCAAACCACTCCAGCGTTATCTGGTGACTCATCCCGTGATGGTGCATGTGATGTTCAGGCGCTGTCTAATTTCATCATTCTCTAATTTTGTCAAGGAAGGTTCAATCCTAGGTGGCCCGCGGAGACATCTCATCTCAAAGCTTTCTAGCTTTTGGACAAGTCTGTCTTGCGCAATACCCAGGACTCTGCGCCATAGGTGGCAATGGGGAGTATTAGAGAGAGTGGGATATTCTGACTTTGAGCGATCTTTGTGAGGTCATGATTGCTCCAGATGGTGTGTTTCCTGAGTCTACCGAATGCCGATGCTGCCAGTCTTGTACGCCTCTTGATGTCCTCCTTAACTGAAGGAACATTACTTCCAAGAAAGACAAAAATAATTTACTTGTCAAATATAGGGGTATAAAATTCACATATAATGAAGTTCTAGGGGGGTATCAAAATTAAGTTGTGATTGTGACTGGTTACTGATTAAAAAATAGGAAAAATGTACCTAAACATATTAGCAAAATAAACCCTGAGTGTGTAATTATTCTTGCAGGAGGGCCTATAACAAAAGTGCATTTTTATATGGCTATTTTAAAAGGTGTTTTCGTCATTTTAGCTCGTTAAACTCCGTTGGGGTTTATTTTCACTGAAAAAATGGTCTTGTTAGCCTTTTAGGGTCAATTTCAGGAACACTCCTGGAATGAGCATAGGCGGCATGGGTTTCCCAACCAACCCCTGAACCCCCCCCCCCCCCCCCCCCCCCCCATCGGATAAACTCGCTTTGATTAATGGACTGCAGTATATGGTTGGTCAGTATTACTGCACAACAATTTTTTTCAAATGAAAACTTGATAGAAATAAAATTGGAACTGAATTTTGGTTCCTTGACCTGGATTGAGAAGCTAGTCTAGTGAAACTGTTTTTGTGATAAATGTGAATTCAACAAGCTATTCTTAGCTAATGTGTTGATCCATTTTACATGTAACGATTGTATCCAGCAAAAAAGACTCATGAATGAAATACTAATTGTGTAGGAAATAGAAGTTATAGCGCTCCGTATTCCCACGGAGTTATAGCATTTTAGAGCACAGCACTATAGTACAGTGGCAATGCAGTGCAAATACAGTATTTATGTAGCATGTAAGGCTACGACGCGTCCGTGTACCCATGTTACCCACCAGTATCACATCACTAATCGTGGGCCCGCAAAATTGGCCTAGAATACAATCGTTTACTTCTACTCACAGTTAATTTTAGGCAAAATGGGCACATATTCCCATACAGATTGCACAACGCTTGTATCTTTTTCATATATTGACCAGTAAAGTACTTTATAAAGGCATATGTATACTCACAACCCTTAGAAACCCGTGCACCCGAGGGAATTTTTTGGGTAGAGCAAATGGGACGCTGTACACCTCGGTTTCCTCACCGGCTCGCTCTTCATCGTGTGGAGATTGCCTATCCATGTGTAGAGATCAGTGGTAAGAGCTGCCTCCAGGTATCATCAGATGTAGAGCGCCTCCACGTGAAATGTTTGAAGTGCTCTCTATTCACTGGGTAAGAGCTGTCTCCATGTTATCAGATGTAGAGCGCCAGCTCCACGTTAAATGTTTGAGTGTTCTCTGTTGACTGGGTAAGAGCTGTCTCCATGTATCAGATGTAGAGCGCCTCCACGTGAAATGTTTTGAGTGATCTCTATTCACGGGTATACGGCCGTCCGGAAAGTGTGTAGTCGTGTCACAGACTTGAAAGATATTATCTTAAACTTAGTACTGCGCGAGAGATCAAGGGGGATGGCCGATTCCGATTTAAGTATATAAGTGTTATCTTGATAGAATGGCCTTCACCCCAATTCCCTATCTGTAAAGTTTCGACGCGATATTTCAACCTTTTTAAGTGAATTGCTAAAACATGATTTTGTAATCCCCATGACTGTACGTGTCAAAATTTAATATTGTTCGACCAAACTGGGTCAACTGTTTCGTCATAACATCCAAACCAAAAATTTTTAGCCCTAGATTTCACAGGGGCAAAAAGGAAAAATAGTAGCTTTCTTTTCTGATACAAAATGTTGACCACTTCCGGTATACAAATCTGGGGCCTGGGGGACGAGGCTATTAGCGATCGGGCCATGACCTTTAACGTTAATCAGTCCGTAATAGCGAATGTATGCAAATGCAACTAAATGTCAAATATCTCCGGCAACAACGAAGGGGTATATGGAGGTTTTTTTGTATCAGAGGGTTCCATTACTATGTTGCTTTGAATATGTATCGTAATTGGGTCTGAACCTCTAGAACATAGCGAGAAAAATTGAAAGTTTTTGTGGGGTACTTACGTGCTCGGCAGACACCGAAACGTGGGAAACACGGCATCGCTATGGCGCCTCCTTTTTCCCACAAGCCTTTCGGTATTATTCCCGTCTTGGGAATTTGCCAACACGATTTCAATTACGCCAACGTTTTTTCAATTTTAGAACGGGGATTACGTACGTCCGGACGCCGTACGAGCTGCATCCATGTTCGTAGATGTTAGAGCGCCTTCACGTGACTGTACGAGTGCTCTCCTATCCACTGGGTAAGAGCTTTTCAATGTATTAGAAGTAGAGCGATCCACTTGAAATGTTTGAGTGCTCTCTGTTCATCTGGGTAAGAGCGGTCTCCAGGATCAGATGTAGAGCGCCCCCGCGTTGAAATGTTTGAGTGCTCTCTGCTCACGGGGATAGAGCTGTCTGACCGTTCTCCATGTATAGATTTAGAGCGCCCCCACGTAAATGTTTGAGTGCTCTTATGTTCACTGGGTAAGAGCTGTCTCAATATATTAGAATAGAGCGCCTCCACGTGAAATGTACGAGTGCTCTCTCTGTTCACTGGGTAAGAAGCTGTCTCCATTGTATCAGATAGCGCGCCTCAAAGCTGAATGTTTGAGTGCTCTCTTTCACTGGGTAGAGGGTCGTTCGAAGTGCCAAATTGTGTAAACAAGTATTTCAATACGGAATAAATCGCAATCTCATCATAGTGCGCAGTTCGCACTCCATAGAAAAACGTTTTACACAATTTTTGCACTCGCCAGGGTTGGGTAAGACTTCTCAATGTATGAGAAGTAGAGCGCCTCCACGTGAAATGTTTGAGTACTCTCTTTCACTGGGTAGAGCTGTCACCTCAAGTATTAGCAGTAAGCGCCCTCCACGTGAAATGTTTTGAGTGCGCTATTTCACTGGGTAAGAGCTGGTCTCAATTACGGCGTCCGGAAAGGTTGTAGTCTGTGTCACAGACCGAAAGATATTATCTAAAATTGCATCTGCTCGAGAGATTAACGTTCTCAGTCCGTCCGTCATACAAATGTGTTGTTAATTGAAACTGAAATCTCAATATCTCCCGGAAACGACGGGGTTCTAGTGGAGATTTTTTGTATCAGAGGGTCCCCGTTACTATTGTTTGCTTTGAATATGTATCGTAATTGGGTCTGAACCTATATAGAACCTAGCGAATATAATTGAACGTTTTTGTCGGGTACTTCAGTGCTCGCAGCCACCGAAAAAGTGAGCACGCAATCGCTATGGTCTCATCCATTTTCCCCAATGCCTTTCGGTATTATTCCAGTCTTGGGAATTTCCAAACTTATTTCAATTTACGCCACTTTTTTTTCAATTTTAAAACGGGGATACTAATTACCGGACCGCCGTACTATCTGCCTCCATGTATTAGATGTAGAGCGCCTCCACGTGAAATGTACGAGTGCTCTCTTTCACTGGGTAAAGCTGTTTCAATGTATTGAAGTATAGCGACTCCACTTGAAATGTTTGAGTGCTCTCTGTTCACTGGGTAAGAGCTGTCTCCATGTATCATATGGTAGAGCTCTCCCCCTCGTGAATGTTGGAGGGCTCTCTGCTCACTGGGTATGAGGGTCTCTCATGTATCAGATGTAAGCGCCAGCTTCCCCGTTGAATGTTGAGTGCTCCCTGTTGACTGGGTAAGAGCTGTTTCAATGTATTAGAAGAGAGCGCCTCCACGTGAAATGTTTTAGTGCGCCTCTGTTACTGTGTAAGAGCTGTCTCCATGTTTCAATGTAGAGCGCCCCCGCGGGAAATGTTTGAGTGCTCGCTGTTCACTGGTATGAGCTTCGCCATGTTATCAGATGTAGAGCTCCCCCACGTGAATGTTTGAGTGCTCTCTGTTCACTGGGTAATTAGAGCTGTCTCAATATTTAGAATAGAGCGACTCCACGTTAAATGGGTTTGAGTGCTCTCTGTTCACTGGGTAAGAGCTGTCTCCATGTATCAGATAGAGCGCCTCCACGTGAAATGTTTGAGTGCTCTCTGTTCACTGGGTAGAGGGTCGTCGAGTGCCACTGGTGTTACGTATTTCAATACGGAAATAATCCGCAATCTCATCATCGTGCCGCAGTTAACACTCCATAGAAAAAACGTTTAACACAATTTGGCACTCGCCAAGTGGTGGGTAAGAAGCTGTCTCAATGTATTAGAAGTAGAGCGCCTTCACGTGAAATGTTTTGAGTCTCTCTGTTCCTGGGGACGAGCTGTCTCCATGTATTAGATGTAGAAACGCCACCCACGTTGAAATGTTTGAGTGCTCTAGATGCCGGGGTAAGAGCTGTCTCATTACGGCGGTCCGGAAATTGTGTAGTCTTTGTGTCACAGACTGCGAAAGATATTATCTAAATTGGCACTGCGTGAGAGATTAACGTTATCAGTCCGTCATAGAGATGTGGGTATTGAAATAAAATCTCAAAATCTCCGGAAAAACGGAGGGGTTCTATATATGGAGGTTTTTGGGCATCAGAGGGACCGTTCCTATGTTTTGTTTTAAATATGTATCGTAATTGGGTCTGAACCTATAGAACCTATAAAATTGAACGTTTTTTGTCCGGTACTACTTCGGTACTCTCGCAGACACGGAAAAGTTAACACGCAATCTCTACAGCGATCCCATTTTTCCCAAATGCCTTTCGGTATTATTCCAGTCTGAGAATTTCAAACACTGGTTATTATTTTTCATTTTAGAACATGATTACGTACTTACCGGACCGCCGTATGTCTCAATGTATTATAAGTAGAAGCGCCCCCACGTGAAATGTTTGAGTGGCTCTCTCTTCACTGGGTAAGACTCTGTCTCATGTATTAGAAGTAAGCCGCCTCCACTTGAAAATGTTTTAGTGCTCTCTGTTCACTGGGT
Organism: Ophioderma brevispina; assembly: GCA_023653785.1. Classification (NCBI taxonomy): domain Eukaryota; kingdom Metazoa; phylum Echinodermata; class Ophiuroidea; order Amphilepidida; family Ophiodermatidae; genus Ophioderma; species Ophioderma brevispina. The sequence goes on from JAMKCH010034780.1 coordinate 12,725, forward strand.
AAGAGCTGTCTCAATGTATTACTTGTGGAGTACATCCTGTACAATTTTGAGTGCTCTTTACTTACTGGGTGAGAATATCTCTATATAATGAGTCCCTTCCGCTTACAAAAATTTTGAGTGCTCTTCTTTTCCGCTGAGTCAGAGCAGCTCCATGATCAGTTTGTAGAGCATCTCCATCAACCTTTGAGTGCTCTCTATTCAATGGGCAATTGTTTCTCCATGTATCGGTTGTCAGAGTGCCTGCCTGCCGCATGTTTGGTGACTGCCACAAGCGCCAGTTTAAAGGTTTCAACTTTCCCATTAATAGCTAGTCTCCATGCATCATGTGGGGTGCCTGTTGTCGAAGACTGTATTCAGCTTGATAAATTGCTTCTCTGTCCGTTTGATTATGACACTCTCATGCTTTGTTTGCTTTAAGTCTTGCTGTCATGAAGGAACATTGGCGAAATCGCTCTGTAGCTAATTCTCAATTCCTCCTTGCTTGTAATCAAGTTCTGCCTTTAGTGTCTTTACAATTCTCTACGGCATCACATTCTTGTTGTTTCTAAGCAATTCTTGTCTTCCTTTTGTCTTTGCATCTCCAATTTTACTTTTATACAACTATCTTCTTTTCTGGATTTCAATTTTATGCCATTGTTTGAGCAACTTTTCCGCGCTGTCAGCTCAACTAAAATTCTTTTCAGAGTTTTAGCTTCTTTCTGTTCCGACTATTTCTGATGATCTTGGATACATCTTGAAGATTATTTAGGCCAACACAGAAATGCCTCAATGTTCCCTTTGGTTGGATATCGCATCACGTAGTGCCTGGTTTTATTTTTGTGCTACCTCACTGATATTATGAATTAGGTCGTCTCTCCTTTTCTAATCTCCGCCCCCGGGTTGAGGTCGTAATTTGCCATGATCAATAAATTTCATGTTTTCTAGTTCACTGTTCGTATGGAAAAGTGTTTACTTTTACTTGCTTTTGCTGCTGTTTACTTATTAATACTGGTAGTTTAAAGTCCATGTCGGGTACTCCCCATTGTGTGTACTATCTATACCTTTCCCACTATATTATTATTATTATTATTAATATATACCAAAGCAGTTGATATGGCGCTCTACAGAACGAACACAGCGCCTTACATTTAATTGATTAAATAAACAAATGAAAAATAACCTACAATAGGCGTGTCCCACAGCCACGCGCAACAGGCAATGGTGTCACTTTATGTTTGATAGTGTTTTTCTAGACTGATTTTTTTTCCGCTGAACACGATGTAACCGGCAGATTTTTTAAAAGTGTGCCCAAAGTGTCCCCCCGTGGACTCCGGGGTGGGGTGGGGAAAAAGTTAACTTTGGTATACATTTACCAATTGATGTTTTGGTGTCCCATCTATAGGTTTTCGGCCATGACAATTGATTAAAATAGCTTTCCAAAACCCAAAATAGCTGCCTTATGCCCCAAAATTCAAAATGTGCCCCCATTCGTGAGTTTTGGCTTATTAGTGCATATATGGCCCATTTTGAGCATTTTTTGGCATCCCGAGGTGTTAAAAAGCCAC
>JAMKCH010034781.1:0-24169 GCA_023653785.1 Ophioderma brevispina
TCTGCAAGTTTATAAAAGGGTGGCCATTTTAGGGCGGCCAATTTTGAATTTTGAATCCTTTTCATGTTGAAACTCCTTGGTTATGTTTTTAAATATATTCGCCATACACACAAACACTGTTTGTATATGTTATTGTTCTGTTTTTACCAGTATGGTTCCAAAAATAGTTAAAAATATTCTAACAAACGGCCATTTGGACGCGCATCTTGAATTTGGAAATGCCACCAGTGGATTTGCGGGGACTTTTCGTGATATACACATGTTCCCGCACCTATACTGAAAAAATCAGCTTGTTCCCAAAAAATGTCCACCTATTTTGGCTATATGACTAATACTATTGGCCAACAGAACACATACACAACAAACATTGAGATCAATTAATCGATACCACCCGTGGGGTTAGTGTGCAGCCGTGTGTGACGGATGACAAAAGCCTCCTGTCAGTTAATGGCAATGCAATACAAAGGAAATTATTGGAGTGAGCAACTCTGTAAGACACATGTAAAACAGATTAGCTTAAGTAATTAACTTGCACGCAGGTAATTCAGCGTATAGAAATGAAATGTCCTACGAGGGCTTAAGCTGGTGAAGTGTGAAGTTTAGATCAATTTTCACATCCGCGAGGTAAAATTTGTCCCGCCAACATCAAAGAGTGATCACTCAAGCTCAAGCGGTGCGTGTTTTAAGTTTAAGTTTAACTATTTCGATGTTTTAAATTGTAAATCTTTAAGAATTGCATTAAGAAGATTTATAGTTTGTGATGTTTGAATTATTTGTCTTTAGGCCTATATAAATATGTGGTAAAATTTTTCCTCCCCGTTTCCCTCTATCTTATTTAAAATTTATGTATTTTGTATTTTTGATTTTTGATGTTTAATGTTAACTTTTTATATTCCTTAAATGTCCGTGACCGGCTGGTAACATTCTTAATTTCTTACGATAGACATTTCTTCTTACTTTCTTACTTTTCGTACCTCAACAGTATCCTGATCATATCTGCCAACACATATTTTTTAAAAGTTTGACATCGGGAAAGTGTTAAAAATTTCAAGGACTTTGCTTCTTTTTTACAACCCTTGTAGTTTCAAGACAACCCTAACGACGTATTTATCGCACTCTTTTCTTGAAATTTAAGTTCTAAGTTTCTAAAATTTAGACAATCTGTGATATTTGCAAATGTTTAATTGCAATGATGCAATATGTAATCACTGTTTTTTTTTTTTTTTTTTTTTTTTTTTTTTTTTTTAATTCAGCAGACGACGAAAGCGGCGTTTAACACAAGAATTGATGGTTTGTACCTCCCCACTGTTCATTTTGAGCACTTGTGAATTTGGGGCGACTTTTCGGCGTTTTGGATGCGACTTTTCGCGCATCCCACCCGTGAATTGGGCTGAGAATTTTTGGCAACCCTGATGCACCTGAACATGCGTCATTTTCCGAAAATACGTCCCAGATGCAACGCGGAACATCGCGTCAACGTTAGAACATCGCGTCAGTTTCCCGAAAGACGGTCCCAGATGCACAAGGAACATCGGTTCATTTTCCGGAGACGTCCAATGCAAATGAGTACACATGAGGTCATTTTGCGACAAAAAATAGTTTGTTACGGCCGAGATGCAACGAGAAACATTTCCGACCGAATAAACCAGTTTTTCGTTGCCACCTCATTGGTGCCCTGGTGCGGGTGTAGGGTTAATGAACAAAAAAGTTCTTTTCAAAATCTCTGAGTTCAGCAAGAGATCAATGCAATTATGCCATGCTTTACACTTTTTTTTTATTTTTTTCAGAGATAAAGTTCTTTGAACAAGACGATAAGAATTCCATGTAGTCTGCAATGGCAGCAACCATGACTGAAAATGGGCAGAATTTCACATCCTGGTATTTTAGACCCTCATCTTCTTGAGCTAGCCTCTATCCTCAACCAGATGCGAGTGAATATGCTCTCACAGAAATGTCCCCGTCTCGGTAGGTAACAACATTTCCAGCGGCACATAAAGCATTCTTGCCGCCAGTATCCAATACTACTTCCTGGCGATGTTCACACTTGGTCCAAGAAGCATCTGGCAGACGTCAACAACAAAGAAGGACCAGACATTATGGAGAGACTTCTAGAATTTGGCTTACAAAAAATCAGCACCGTTATGTGAATTCTTAACCAGGGTGCAAGCATCGAGATCCTCACAATGGCCTCCTACTTGCAGATGAAGTCAGCCATTGATGCATGTACACAGTATCTCAGGAGCGCAGTAGTGGGAGTCTGAAGGATGTCGGATGTCACCTGGGGCAACGCATCATTTTCCAGGTGTATTTGTTGGCTGAGGATCATGAGATGGTGAAACTAAAAGACTTGTGTTGGAAGCACATTGTTGATAACTTCGTGGTACTGTCACAAAGACACAGGGTTTTCTTTGAAGTATGTGACGGTGGGGGACCCCTGTTGGGCGAGCTTTTGGAGAGATCAATTTGACCAAACCAGCTCATCATAAAATACCATGGGCACTACAAATGTTCCAGGTGAGGAATGTGAGCTCATAAACATGTCGGCAATTCCAGCGGCATGGACATTACACGTGGACCACTTTTTTTGCTTTTAGTGGTATAATTTATGTATTTCTAAACTCCGCATTTTGGGTTGTTAATTGATCTGTAGCTGCGGTAAAAGTGTGCCTCTCATCAATTTTTGTTAGGAGCCCTTGCTACTTCTTAACGATCAGGAGTTTTGCAAATGAGCGTCTGGACCTTATTACGCAGAAAACCACAATGTTTGCACACTATCAAAGTTCAATTCAAAAACTCTCTGAATTTAGAGTTCATTTTAATTGCAAAGTCAGTATAGTGGTTAATGGTAAGGTCAACTCTACAAGAATATTAAAACCATAATTTAACAGTAACTTCCACAACTTAGGTAGGTCACTCAAAAGAAGTCATGGGACATGACACTTTTGCGTCATGGACATTACGCTCCAATACCTAATAGTCTCTTCTACTTTTGCATACTTAAATGATGCTATGTTGTCCCCTGGCAATTCTATGGTATCAGTGTGATTGCAATTACACTGCCTTAAAAGTAAACTAGTAAAAGTAGTAATCCTTGTAATTTATTATGATATATCCGTATACACTACATACAAAGCAAGTTTTTATGGCGATGAGAATGAATCACTGATATAGAACAAATATGTAAACACAATTTGAAAATTTTGTACAACTCATAAAGACCCTGATGAACTTTTTACTTAATATTACATTTTCCATATGTTTTAATTTTTTTTGACCAAAATAATTTTCAGATTGCTTTGATCTTCACTGAAAGATTTTAAAACCACAGGTTACCACAGCACACTTCCAGCTTCTATTTGAAACCAACTTTTGGTCTTTTTAACCCTCGCGCATTGCAACCTTGGGTAACAGCACTCAAATTGGGCGAGGAAATGCTGGTCGTGATTTCATGTGTAACTTTTAATATTAGGGGTTACGTTTTCTTATCGCATGGTGACGTTGGTAGTGGGTAGGGGTGGGTGAATACTTGGTATAGGATGAGGATTCATCACCAAACCTGATGTAAATTATGCTTGCTTATTTGATGTGGCAACAAATATAGCAAAAGACAAATGGCAAATATAGATAATCAATTTTTGTCTTCAGAACCTATTATATTGTCATTGTACCACTACTTGACCAATTACACTGAATACAGGGTTTGGGGCTTGTAAGTTTTAAAGCTTAGAACAAATCTGAGGTGGTGATGTCACTCAGGAATGGGGTGCTCGGAAAGGGGAAGATGGGATGTTGGGAAAGGGGGAGATAGGTGTTGGTAAAGGGGGAGATAGGTGTTTGGGAAGGGGAGATAGGTGTTGGGAAGGGAGATAGGTTTTGGAGTTGTTATAATTGGGAATGGGAGGTGGGGTGTTGGAAGGGGTGTTGGGGAGGGAGATGGGCATGTGGGGAGGGATATGGGGTTTGTCAATGGGAGATGAGGGTTTGGAAGGGGAGATGGTGTTTGGACAGGGGAGATGGTGTTGGAAAGGGATATGGGAATAGGGAAGGGGAGCTGGGATTTGTCCATGTGCGAGGGATTTTGAGACTGGGAATTTGGGCATTGGGAATGGGGTTTTGGAATGTTGGGAAGGGCAATTGGGGTGTTTGGGACGGGAGTGGGATGTTTGGGAATGAGACAGGGTGTGGACGGGGGAAGTTAGGATGTTGGGAAAGGATATATGTGGTGTTTGGGGGGGGGGGGGGGGGGGGGTGGGGGGGGGGGGGGTGGGGGGGGGGTGAGGGGGTGTGGGGGGGGGTGGGGGGGGGGGGGGCTGGTGGGAGGGGGTCCGTCCCGACCCCCTGGTGTGGGTTGGGACGGGCCCGTTGGGGTGGTTTGGGGGCCGGTCCGCTGGGGTGTTGGGAGGGGCGTTAGAGGAACGGATATGGGGTGTTGAAGAAGGGTGGGATGGGGTGTTGGTGTACCCTTCCTTCCACCCAACTCACACAACACATATTTGTGCCCGTGCTGCAAAAACTTGCAGATCTATTTAGTAATCATAGTTTGAATGTCTCTTATTGGTTGATATACATGCCTACAACACTGAACCTGAGTTGCATGCACTCAAGGAGTGAAATGTGAGTCATAACCGATTGCTCAAAAGGTTTGAAAGTTATGCCATATAATAATTAGCTCATGACATTACCGTGACACAATGTAATGTGCCCTGACGGCTCATTTTGCATATTTTTTTGGCATTTGGTTTAGATTTCTTTTTTTCTGCTCAATGGAATCTTATGGGGAATAAAAAACTAAAATAGGCCTTTAAAGTATTAAATATAATCCTTTTTACTGCATAGTAACAAAACTAATTTAGCACTCAAATGTCATGACATACATTACATGTCATGTTGTCTATGGAAGAAATTAACAATGAGAAATAACCACCCTTCAAAATTCTCATGGGCATTTACGGAAAACCTGGGGAAAACAGACTTAAATTAAGTTTAATATGAAATGGCCCAAACATTATTCTTCACTTATCAGTAGAAATAATGTCTGGAAATTATTTCAATTTTTGGTATGATGCAGGACCACTTATCGTGGATTCGCCCAGCTGTCCAGTTATCAGATTTGTAGTTCTTGAGTACGAATACTCCGTACTCGCGTAGAGTACAATTTGTGTACTCGTACTTGTACTCATACTCAGGCATAGGTACTCCTACTCATACTCAAGTATCGTACTCAATCCCGTAACTCCATACTCGTACTGTGGGCATTTTCAAAATTTTCTTGTATCTCAGTATCGTACTCGACCAAATACTTGTACTCGTACTTATCGGGTACTCGTACTCATCGCCGTACTCATGAAAAGTACTCATGCTACAAGTGACAGCTATAACAACCATCTGATGGATAGCATCTATCTGCTAAGAGCTGCAGTGGTATGCCAAGTTAATCGATTCAGAGGGGGGAAAATCTCCCGCTAGAGGGGGCAAAATTTCTCAGTCGTCCCGGCAATTTGGTCCATAAGTCTGCACTTTAATTGACGGAAATGTGCGCAGTTGCCCAATTTACTTGAATATGGCCCCCAAATTTTAGGCTTGAATGGTCAAATTTCCCTGAATAAAAGAGGGATGAAATTGCATATTTTTGGTCAATCGTCCTGCTTTTCTGAGCCAGAGGGGCAACTACTCCCCCCCCCCTTCTGAACAATAAGTCCGCAAAACAGACTTGTCCACGAGCAAATCATTTTTCTTAGGCATGGTTTGAACACAATTGGCAGCATCAAGTAATGTATCTTAACGGTCCCTTTATTACCTTTAGTTTGTTCGTATCTTCCACATGTCCCACCCTGATTGTGCCGATGCCCTTGGTAGCCCGGCGTGCTGTGTTGAACAGCTCGTGATGTTACAAACGTGTGTCTCCTAATTGGGTAAATGCATCGTTTATCCGTCGTAGTAGTTCTGGTAATGTGTTTGGGGACCCTCCATTGTAACTCTAAGCTTTTTTATCTCACCCCATAAGCCAATGGGTCACTGCAATCCCATTGAAAACTCATGAAAAGTGCAACTTGTGGATTAGGGGTTTTTAACGTCTTCATCAGGCTTACTAGTCTCAGAGCCATTTTTGCAATAGCATTTGTACCGCTAGGTGGTTTAAATAAAAGAGCAGACCTACCACAAAAGTATATTGTAAAATTTTCATCTAAAATTGGATCGATGATCCAAACATTATTGGTCAGCATATGAGTTGCATAAAATATTGGGCGAGGCACGGTCGAGCCCAAACCCATAGCCAAAAAAAAATAAATAAGACAAGTATCGGATAGTACCGCTATGCTACCGAACAGTATCGGGATAGTTGTCACATGCCCATTTTTTGTCCATATATGGTCTGGTCGTGGGATTAAAGTATCGGAAAGTATCCCTATTCTACGGTAGCTAGGATCTGATACTATCCCTCGACTATTTCGGATTACTAATCACCCGTTACTATACACGATACTATCCCGCTAACTAGCTAGAGTCGGATAGTATCGGAATATGCTACCGGAACAGTATCGGGATAGTTTGCACATGCAAATTTTTGTCGTCATATATGGGTCATTGCTCTGGGATAGTATCGGAACCTTCATCCGCTATCTACAGTTAGCTAGTACTGTACTATCCCGCTACTATTATCCGATACTATCCCGCTACTATAGTATCCGATAATATCCCGCATTAGCACCTTGTTCCAGTGGTCTTTGTTCATTTTTCACCCGCAAAACGCCCCAGAAGGGCGGCCATTGTGTTTTTATTTTGAAATTTCCTTCTGTTATGTAGGAGCACCTCCTAAAGAGGATACATTAAGTTGCAGTTTAAAATAACTGTAAGTTCAATCACTTCACAATGAACACTACCACATCCATGGAAATACAATGAAGTAGTAGTGCATGTAGCGTAAACACACTGAATTCAAACCTATTACACAAGGTAGGTTCTATAACCGGCCTTGCTTCAACACAATATAGCCAACTGCAAAGAGTTATTATAAACAGGGCATTCATCCATTTGAATCCACCAATGGCCTACAGGTATAATTCATCTGGCCTGCACTATATGGGGCCATGCAGCTAGCTTTAGTTTGAGAAACAAATTTTGGGTTTTCTTTTGTGTCACAACTAAACCTGTCTAGATTATAAAGCAGCCATGCAGAGATAGCGCTCACAGCACAGATATAACTAGCTTAGCATGTCCCATACTACAGAAACCATGTAGAAGATTAACAAAACCATGGGATGTAGAAGATAACAACAGTGGGCAGTCACTACATGCATGTGTATTCACAACTGAACTGCAAAGAAGACTACTAGTGGGAACATGGCATAGTTTGTACTATCTCTATGAATTTGGTTGAACTTTGAACTTGGTATATCAAGTTACGGAAGTAAAAGATGACCACTCACATTCCTTGGTCCATGGCCCTCTTCTGGCTCATACTCTTCATATACCAAGTATCCGACTAGTATCCACTGTGATCATGTGAATATTCTTAGCATTTGATTGTGTTACTCTTGCCGATGTAGTATCTGAAATGTACCCACTAGCGGATCCTTTCAGATACTAGTAGATACCACATGGAACATGTCCTACCTAGCATTTGCTTGTGGCACCACCTCAGATACCTAGTAATCTAATAGTATCCACAGCGGTAGCTAATGGAATCTATTCCAATAAGTACCCGCTAGTGGATACTTTTGGTACTTTTCAGATATACACAAATTAGTACGCGGGAAACTATCCCGTATAGTTCCGGGAACTGTGCCGAACTTTTTTTCTTTTGCTATGGGAAATAGTTTAAAGAACTCATTGCGAGACTCAATCATTTTTAAGGCGCAAATCATCAACTCCATTTTAATGATTATCATGTTTCTGGATCCATTATTTTTTAACGCTTGGACTCGCAAAAATATAATCAAAATGATTGTAGACTTTTACAATACTGATGGAAAACATGCCACGTATATGTTTTGTGCCAACTGTACTATAACAATTACCGACATCGTATAAAATTTGTCTGCCAGGTGATGTCTTAACTTTGAGGTAGATTATGACTACTGAAGCAGATAGTTTGCCAATTCCAACAATTCACCGTATTCCTTGTACCGCGCGTACCGTTTTGTGATCTGTTCTCAACCCACATTTGTATGCAAATCACTCATCACGCCCCGGCCCAGTGTGTCACGGAAGTGCGTTTACGCTGTACGCTTAAGTCGACGCTCTGTTCGTCACGTTTAGAACTCTGAGTAACCCAGCGCAAGGCAACCAGGTGCAAACTGCAAAGCACCAAACCTGCCAAAACATTGTTTTGCTTTCTTTATTAAAATATCTTGGCGAGCACAGATTTCCGTCTGAACTAGGACATTTTGTTTATTTGAGAATAATTATGTTCCTCCTGACAAACGATATTTTTCCAGTTCATAAAGAATTTTAGTTGCCGACTGGTATTCAAACATGTTACAGAGTTGTTTCATTCCAAATCAACATGCCATCCGATCGTGCCGCGTATTTTTATCCCGCTTTATCCCGCCCCCTGCCTGCGGGATCAAATATATGCAAACGCATGGATGCATCGTTGTTGACATTGTGATTAACCCACCTCTGTAACATGTTGGAATCCCGAATGCAACTATGAGTGCCTAACCTAACCACACAAAAACACTTTCCCAAGGGGGGAACCACTGAATCTCACAAACCATACAGCGAAGGAATATCTTCCATATAAATCCACTGAATCTCACAAATCACAGACACATTCATCTTGACTAGGAAATCATGGATTCCTCACATAGCTTCACAGTAGAAAGAATTACTTATAATATTTAATCACTGAATCTCACAAATCACACTGGTGTCCATTCCATCGTAAACCATTGATCTCACAAGCCTCCTCACAATATGTACCACTGTGTGGTTTTGTGAGATTTGTGTGGGTTAGGGTGAAAGTATCTACAGCTTGCACAAAAGTACTCAGGCATGTTTTTTCGATCAGTATCATTGTTGCCTTGGTCTTGCTCTTTCAATTTAACAACACATTGCTTTAAAAAGCCGTGCAAAAAATGGCGCGATAGAACGCCGGAAAGACTAAACCCCCCAAACCAAAAGTTGCAGTTTGGAGTTTTCAATGGGCTTGCAGTTGTACTGCGACACAAACACGTGGACCACAATCAATACTGGTTCAAGGCCTCTTTCTGGATACTCTTCAGAAACCAAGTAAAAGCCAATAGTATCCACCTCGTGGATCATAGTTATATGCTTAGCATTGATTGTGTTACTCTTGCAGATATAGTATCTGAAGGTACCACTAGCTGATACCTTTCAGATACTATGGGTACCGAACATGGAACATGCCTAACCTAGCATTTGTCTTGTGGCTACCACTCAGATACTAGTATTCCCCTGAATAGTATCCAATAGCGGTAGCTAATTGCATATATCCCAATAAATACCCGCTAGTGGATACTTTTGGGTAACTTCAGATATAACAGCAATTAGTACCGGAAACTATCCCTATATTCCGGGAACTGTGCCGATACTTTTGTTTTCTTTTGCTATGGGAATATTGTAAAACCATTGCGAGACCAATCATTTTTAGGCGCAAATCATCGATTTTTTTTGATTATCATGTTTCGGATCCATTAATTTTTTAAACGCTTGGACCTCTCAACAATGATAACAAAATGATTAGACTTTACACATACTGATTGAAAAACATTCAAATATTCTTTTGTGCCAACTTTAGTTATAAACATTACAGAGCTCGTATAAATTTGTCTGCCAGTGATGTCTACGTTTAGGATATTATGCTACTGAAGCAGATAGTTTGCCAATTCAACAACTCACACCGTATCTTCCTTGGTACAGGAGCGTACCGTTATTGATTTGTTATCAACCCACAGTTGTATGCAAATCAGCGCATCACGCCCGCCCAGTGTTCACGGAAGTGTGTTTACGCAGTACGCTTAAGTCGACACGTTGTTCGTCACGTTTAGAACTCCTGAGTACGCGCAAGGACAACCAGTGCAACTGCAAAGCACAAACATGTCCAAAACTAAGTTGTTTGCCTTCTATTTTACTAAAATATATTGCGAGCAAAGATTTCTGCCTGGTCGACTAGGAACATTTTGGTATTAATAGAAAATATTATGTTCCTCCTGACACGATATTTTCAGTTTTCATCAAGATTTAGTTGCTGAAATGGGATTCAACAAACATGTTACAGAGTGGTTCATCACAATTCAACGATCCATCCTGATTCTCCCGCGTATTTTTATATCCGCTTTTAAGCCGCCCCCGCCCTCGCGGGAAAAAATACTCAAACGCAGGATGCATCATTGTTGACTTGTGATAACCACTCTGTAACATGTTTGAATCCCTAAATCACTAGAGTGCCTTTAAACCCTAACCACAACAAAAAACACTTTCCCCGGGACCGACTGATCTCACAAACCAGCCAGCGCAGGAATATATCTAGTCACATATAAAGCACTGCATCTCACAAAATCACACATTTCATTCTGACTAGGAAATCACGGATTCTCCACAATCTCACAGTATAGAATTAAAACTTTATAAATATTTAAATCACTGAATCTGATCTCACAAAATCACACCGGTGTCCATGCATCGTAAACCATTGAATCTCACAAAGTCTCACAATATGTACCACTGGTGTGGTTTTGTGAGATTTTGTGGGGTTAGGGTTAAAGTGATCTACAGCTGGCACAAAAAGTATCTCGGCATGTTTTTCGATCAGGTATACATTTTGTTGCCTTGGTCTTGCTCTTTCATTTAACACATTGCTTTAAAAAAGCGTGCAAAAATGGCTGCGATAGAACGCCTGAAAGACGTAAACCCCCAAACCAAAAGTTGCAGTTTTGGGAGTTTTCAATGGGACTTGCAGTGTACTGCGACACAAACACGCTCATCACAATCAATAACTGCATAGGCTTTCTCGCTCTTTCAGTCGAAAACCCTCTTTGTGTAAAATAGATACACGCATATCGTTGCATTGTACCATGCAGTGACCATTGAAAAATCCAAAACTGCAATTCTGGTTTCGGGGTTTTACGTCTTTCAGGCGTTCACTCTCAGTCATTTTTGCACGATTTTTTACAAGTGAGGTGTTAAATAAAAGAGCAAGACCAAGGCAACAAATGTATATTTAGAAAACTTTCAAAATTATCGGGCTTTGGCACAATACTGATCGAAAAACATGCCAAGATACTTTTTGTGCCAGCTGTACATGCATAAATATTCCAAGCCTAAGTATACATAATGGCTGTATTTTATCTCGACTTTGGAATTAATCTTATCAATTTTATGGCCAGCTTTTGAATTTTTTTTCAGATGTTGGGCATCATTCCAGCAGAAGCTATAGCAAATTTTATGGGCAGAACCTGCACAACTAAACACACCGAACAAGAGGTGAGTTTGAATATTTATTAATCTCCCTGGAGATGGCCAGTGCAGGTCTTGAAAAGACCATGTGCTATGGCACTCTTAACCAAGTAAGCTTCTTCTTAGCGTATCCACAAGCTTGTGCTGGTTTCAGGATTTATTCAACTGAGTAAGCTGATCGGGGGCCGCGTGTGTCCATGCATGATACGTACGCTCCTAGCAAGGCCCGCTTTTGAGACTGGGTGGATTGGGAACAGTTGCACCCTACTCTTATTTGACACTGACTGCGACGGATGTACATGTACAGTTGTGACTCTCTGTACATGGAACCGACAGCTTAATGCCCCCTCCAAAGGACAGGATGCTTTCATGATTCATTTGCTCAATTCCAAGTGAACCATGTGGAGAGTGGTATTCTGTATTGATTCAATAGCTGGTATACAGTTCAAATTCAGAATTAGTACCCGGATAAATCCCAGCAAGTGGCCCCACCGGGATTTGAACCTGGGATTTTTTGGGGGGTAAATTTGTCCCACAGGCAAGCACCCTAACCGGTAGGCCACGCTCTCCCACACCAATTAAGCTAACAAGCCAGGGTTGATAGAGGAGGGATAGATTTTTAATCTATAGGAATTAAGTCCAAGAGCCATGAATATTGATGACTTAATAGTAAATAAATGCATTAAGTGGGATTGTGAATTTCATTTGGTATCATTTTGTTTGACAAATCCAGCAAAAATGGCTTGATCACAAGTGATCCGATCCACTCCTACTTCCTGGAAACTTGTTGTTGTCGTTTCTAGGTGACGTCATCGGTTTTCGTAGAAGTGATGTGTATACGTGATCGAGAAAAACAGCGTTATCGTTGTGGTTTATTGCGTTAGCCCCCCCTCTTTCTGAATAATTGATCATAAATATACACGAGCTAAAAGGAAGGTATCTACGTCAGAAATCCATAAATCAGCCATTACGGACCATGTAGCACAAGAAAACCATGTTATCGACTGGGAGGGAGCAACAATTCTCGACAGACTCTTAATTCTTTCTCGCGCAATAAGAGAAGCAATTCAATGTGTTGGCCTCCCGTCACCCAGATTTAAACTTATACTTATTTGCCGATATTTACACCTATTTTTTCTTGTTTTGTTTTTCTATTGTTTTTTCTAGATTTTGGAAGCAGTGGTATCTTGGTTGAATCATGACTGGAAGGTCCGCAGAAGACACGCGGCATCCTTGCTGAAGAAAGTACGTCTTGGAGTGATTCCTGCAGATAGTCTGAAGAGTTTGTTAGGTACTGAGAAATTCCGACAGCTATCGGAGTGTCAAGAGTTACTGTCAGAGGTGCTCGGAGCAAGTTCTGGGATACAGAAGTCCCACATGTTTTGTTCAAGAGGAACCATTACAGTGAGTAGTTGCTGATAAGAGATCAGCGGCAATGTCCTTAGTGACAAGGGGCAGGGGAAAATTGCCTTTTAAAGGGGGATGGCCCGATTTGAGGATATGAAGTTTTCATCTTGATAGACTGGCCTTCACTCCAAAACCCCATCTGTAAAGTTTTGCGCCAATATTTCAATCTGTTTTGATTTGAGAGCTAAAAACGTGATTTTATAAGCCCCATAGAGTACTGTGTAAAATTAATATTGGTCAACCAAAATGTCGCATATTTTCGCTCATAACTTCCCAACCAAACATCCTTTGGCTCTAAGATTTCTTAGGGTAAATGAGAAAAATAGTAGCTTTCTTCTGATACCAATATATTGACCACTTCGGTAAAATCTGGGGCTTCTGGGGACGAGGCTATTAGCGCTTGGGCCATGGACCTTTAAATTATGGGTTGGGTTCAGACAGGGTCAGTCCTGACACCAGTGGCAGTGCCGGGGGGGGGGGGCAATTGCCCCTCCGACTATTTTTCTTTCCCCCGGCCAGAAGAAAAATATACAGATTTTTGGCAAAAATCAGCAATTTTAGGCCAAAATCTGTTAAAAATCTGCAAATTTTGGTTGATTTGTCCCCCCTAATTTCACTTTTTCCCAAAAAAATTTTCACTTTCCCCCCCCAAAAAAATGAAGTCTTGTGCTGCCACTGCCTGACACATTCTTATTTTGATTAAAATAATGGTCAATCTTGCAGTGAAATCACAATTTTGCATGTAATGTACATGTGTACATTTGTTAAAGAATGCATTGTTTTGGGTCCTTTTCTTGTTATGGACCTGCTTTTTGTGATCCAATGGGATTTAAATTTTAAATCCCCCCTCCCCAGAAATTTGGTTTAATTATTATGCCACTGTGCGCGATCTCTTTTTTCTCAGCAGGTGCAACCCATGCGCGTAGCCATGGGAGTGCGTAGGGAGCACGCGCACGCACACACCCTGGGGGCCGAGTCTAAAAAAAATGAGAAGTGCACTCACTTTTCAGGGGGCCTTAAGTTGCTCCCTGGACTCCCCTGTGCAAGATCCGTGTCCCAGGGGTTCGGGGTCCTGGCTATGCACATGCAACCTGTGGAGCTTTATTAGAATAGTAATGTATTGGTATGAATATTAGAGGAGGAGCACGGACCTAGGTCAAACATCATCGCTTACCCCCACTATAGAAAAGGTTTGACACTATTGGTTTTTTAGTATGGACCCCCTATATCAATGCTAGGTACATGTAGTTAGTATTATTACACCTCATGAATATTCATGAACATAATCATGCTATTTCATTGGCTGATTCCGATTACAAGTGCTATTTCCCTAGGGAAATAGTTTGAAGTGTACAACCTCGTCCCCAGAGTCCACAGTGATGTCTAATTAAACAAGTACTACATGGTCTATCAAGGAATAGGGCACACTATTTTCCCTTGGTACTGGCTACGGGCCTATCACCCCTCACCCTTCGGGTTCGGGGTGATAGGCCAGTAGCCAGTACCTCAGGTAAACAGTGTGCCCTATTTCCCTCTAACCATATTTTTTTTTTGTATACTCTCAAAATGTGGGGTCACTTTTCAATAGGACCAAATTTAGGTATGGGACAACTGTTTTCACTCTTTTCTTTCCAGGCACTCATCGCAACTGGCTGCAACCAGATTGAAACGATAGAACACCCTTCGCTAGACACTTCCTACTTCTACTTCGACGACAAGGAGGTGGAAGAAAAAATGGGTGGCCATGCTTAAGTTTTTGCAAACCACCCAATATACCCAACTACACAAGACCACTACCCATGTGGGCATTAGCTGGATGGCAGGCTGTATATAGCAGGTGGCGGAAGGACACTATGATGGTGTGGACGTACCATGCTGAAGTCGTTTTTTTTGCTATGGCGTGGCCTGTGAATAAGTGGCATGAAACTACCAGATTGTTTTGGCCGTGAATGCTTTGCTATGGTTCTTTTTGACGGTTTAATATACGCCATCGGTGGATGGGAGAATGAATGTCGGTTTGAGAGTTTTTGCAGAGACGTACGACGTCGCTGATAAAACTTGGATGACGCAAGAATGAACAATACGTCGGTTGCTGTGATACGTTTGCCATTGTACACAACACAAAATTTCTCATGTATGGCCATGGTATAAATGACGGTCTTCCACAGACAATGTGTATACTTGAGGACATAACAGAAGAAGATGCATTTCGACGTATTTTTACACTTGCCCTTTAACTGCCCGCTAATGTCTATGGCCGAGCAGCGGGATGTCCGTACATATCTTCATGTACCTTGCCTTGCAGATGTTTGACCCGGCTGCAAAGAAGTGGTACTCCCTCATGCCGCAAAGACATTATTGTCCATACTGCCCATGTGGAAAATGAACATTATTCCACTCTGGTGGGTAAGGACCAATAATGTTACAGAGTCATTTATGATAAAAATTTCGGGACAGACACGTTGGGTGTCAAAACCACGAGTCCATGAGCTCATACTAGATTTTGGAGAGCAGTGCCCCATCTGTCAAACTTGGGAAGGAGGAAGATCGCCTTGGTTAAGGCCAAATATCATGTTCCTGTGCTTTTTGCATCTGACAGGGAAATCTATGTCAACATCAATGGTTGCCATCATCAATACAGGTTTATCAGCCAGCTGTTTGACCCCCATGCAATTGTCTCTATTATATTGTTAGAACAATTGGTCCCCAATTTTTGACAACTGATATTAGGAGGGCATGCAAGAGCTATTACCACCGCAGAAATGCATAAAAATCCCACAAATTGCGGGAAACTGCGATATAGCAGGGGTAGATAGTTTCGTAGCATATTTCGAGAATCAGTCCTGATTCTCAAAAATGAATTTTTGCGGAATCATCTAGTTCGTACGTGTTAAATATCTAAATTTTACGAGACGTTCCCGCCAAATCAGATTTACGAGAATCTTTGTGAGAGAATCGTGTCTCGCTTAAATTCTAGCCCTTCTTGCTACAATGTCATAATTTGTATGTGTATACACCCTCTACATGCCTATTTTCCCATAGAAAGACGTGTAAACAGATTCTATGAAAAATCGATTTGCCCGACAATGAAAATTTCATAATTTACCCAGGAGTGTAGATACTGGATAAATACTCCAAACGTTATCAAAAGTGTGTCGCCGGTGATTTTTTTGTTTTATTCTTGGTTGTCATAATCAAAGAGAATTATCGAACAGCTGTGAGATCCCGTCACTGAGAGTAAGAACTTTTTAGTGAGGACATTTCCATTGACTTGATTTTAGTTGGGGCCAAATTTTCCCCTATTCAGACATCAGAAATTTTAAAATATTTACTTATTTGCACCTTATCAATTACAAAAGAAGATAGAAATATTAGAAATTATAAAGACACTGATTCATTGGAATACAAGGATAACCGATTAGCTGGTGTGAAAGTATCATAGTCGCAGGTATCTAGTCCGGGCTCTCAACCACAACGGAATAAAGCGTGAAACTAATGTTCGTGAAGAGTCAACTGATCGAATTGAGTGCCCTATTAGTTACCATTGTTACCCGGACTGTGAGCCGCGGGGACTACATCTCCTGCCCCACCTCGGCTTATGGACCATCTTAATTTCCATAACAAGGTATTCTAACATGAATGACCTGATGAAGCGTCCTAACGGGTATTCACACGCAACTGTTGGGGCAGCACTTTATGCGTATTTCCGCCTTTGTGTAATTCACATGATGCGTATCACTGGCAAGTGTTTTATGTGGATATGACCTTCTAAAATATGGCTTAAAATTGGGTTGTGGACATTGCGACCCTGGGCACTAGTGACCCTGAATGAAATTCATCAACTTGTACGGCATAAACTGCAGAATTCTGAAGTTTATTCCGTACAAGTCTGAAGAATTCACAGGGTCACTAGGGACCCAGGGTCCGCTAATTGGTTACAACCCAATTAAAATCCCCAATAGGTCAAAAAGATGTTCATAGTTGATATTCACAATACTCTCCACAAAAAATATTTATGGTGGGGAGGTCACAGAGTGTTAGATGGAGGCAAATTGGTTTCATTCTTGGCGATTTTTGGTTTTCTTTTACTAAAATACTACCCTTCACATTATATCTAATACAAGCTATACATCAAAGATGAAACCCACTGCAAAATAAAGAGGACAAAAACTTCTCTACCACACTATCCAGCACTGCAACTTGCAACAGGTTCCAAATTTGGAAGTCATGAAATGGTTTCATGTGTTTGTGCATACACGCCCAGACATTTTTGACTCCAGTTTCAAATTTCAATGCATTTTCAGCTTTAAAAAAGGGTGGAACTATACATGGCTCAGTACACAGCTCTTTGACCCCATGCAAATTGTCTCTTTTATTTTTAGAATAGTTTTAAGGAATGGTGACACGATTTTGACAACTGATGTAAGTAGGGACCACCAAGAGCTATTATCTCTGCAAAAATCGGACAAATCCATTGCAAGAATCTTGCTATATAGGCCTACAAAGGTCTTGATTTGTATGTTATATTACCCTCTATATGCCTATTCTCCATAGAAAGACGTGAAAAAAAAAAAAAAAAAAAAAATTATTGTAATATTGAGTATATTTTACTTGTATGGTTTACAGGGCCAGTAATATCTATAAGCCCTATAGGGTTGTCCATTACTGGTCCTAGCATATCATATCCCTCAAATGCTCATTTTAGCACAGTTTGCAATTTATACTTTATGTATTATGAATTAACATACTGTATTATTCATTTCTGTCAAGTACGATATGTTATGCTGAATAAATACATTGAACATTGAACATTGAACATTCACATTATAGTCATAATACAAGCTATACATCAAAGATGGAACCCACTGCAAAATAAGAGGACAAAAACTTCTCTTACCAAACTATCCGGAAAACTGCAACTTGCAACAGGTTCCAAATTTGGAAGTCATGAAATGGTTTCATGTGTTTGTGCATACACGCCAAGACATTTTTGACTCCAGTTTCAAATTTCAATGCATTTTCAGCTTTAAAAAAGGGTGGAACTATACATGGCTCAGTACACAGCTCTTTGACCCCATGCAAATTGTCTCTTTTATTTTTAGAATAGTTTTAAGGACATGGTGACACGATTTTGACAACTGGTGTAAGTAGGGACCACCAAGAGCTAATTATCTCTGCAAAAATCGGACAAATCCATTGCAAGAATCTTGCTATATAGGCCTACAAAGGTCTTGATTTGTATGTTATATTACCCTCTATATGCCTATTCTCCATAGAAAGACGTGAAAAACTACATTTTAAAGAAAAATCAGATTTGCCCGCAATGAAATTTTGCAAAATTTACACAGGATGCACTTAGTGGACTAAATAATCCGAATTAGTTGTCAAAAGTGTGTGGCCGGCGATAATTTTTGTTTCTGGTTTTGTCATAACAAATGAGACTTTCAAACCGCTGTGAGGAAGGGTAACATTGCAAAGATATCATGTATAAAGAAAACAAAGAATTTCAGAAAACCCTTTTATCACTATTGATATACCATTCTCTTTCTAGGTGAGAAGATGCCGGAGCAGCGCCCTCAACCAAACAAAGTCAACTTCTCGAGATGGCTGGCAGTGGACACACTAGACATAGCTAACGCTGCTGTCGCACTCTTCACATTTGATCATTATAATCTCACCTTATAAATGTGGCTGCACCAAGATGAAGTGAAGCACTTTTCAGTTGACGTATCTGAACAAAAATTCCAGAAATTGCATGCTCTGCAATTCATTTTAATCTGCAACAAAAATTGCAAACATTGCAATTCATTTTAAAGGGGGATCCATGGCCCTTTTTTATTATATAAAATGTTCTTGATTAAAGGTGCAACGAGAGATTTCAAAATAACAGGTGTCCCGAAAAAATGTGAAAATTCTGATTTCTGCACTGGTCTAAAGCTTTCTATCAAAAATATCCCCACCTGAAAGGATTAAGCTCAGAACTGTTTCTTTGGTACAACAATTTCGAAATTTCGTATAGGAGCAAATACGAAATTCAGCCTATGTTTTCTATTGAAATATACAATGTAAGCATATACAAATCGCCTTTTGTTTTCATTTTAAGTTATTTCTGCAGCCAAATAAAAGGTAGGGAATCTATTGAGTGTCTAATCTATATGAAATAACTAAATATCACAGAAAATATAGATGACTTGAAATCTCTCATTGCACCTTTAAATGACCTTGACCCCATACACCCATTTGTGAAGTTTCACGCAGACATTTTAATCCATTTTGATGTGAGCACTCAAAACGTGATTTGCTAAGCCCTATAGAATAATACCTTGTAATATTGGTCGACCACAATGGGACACAATTTTGCTCAACATCCAAACCAAACAACTTTAACCGCTAAGATTTCACAGGGTAAATGAGAAAAATAGTAGCTTTCTTCCAACACCAAAATTTTGACCACTTCCAGTGAAATCGGGGGTTCCTGGGGACGAGGCTATTCGTGATCGGGCCATGGACCTTTAATCTGCAGTTGCTACAAAAAGTATCTTGGCATGTTTTAAGATCAGTATTGTGCCAAGTCCGATAATTTTGAAAGTTTCCGAACTACACATTTTTTGCCACGGTCTTCCTTTTTCATGAAACATCTCGCGTGTAAACAATCATGCAAAAATGGCTGAGATAGAACGATGCAAAACTCCCTTCACCAATACTTGCACTTTGATTGGGCATTTTTCATTGGTCAATATGTGGGAGAATGCAAAATCCCTGTGTATTAATTGATTTCAAACAGAGGGTTTCTGACTGAATGAGTGAGTGTGCCTACAAGAGGTAGTGTTCTTTCCATGATGCAAATGCATTTCTTAAAAAAAAAAGGGCGTCCCCAGACCATTTTAATGGGGGGTGTTGAGTGAGTCTGTGGGGGGGGGGGGGGGGGGTTGATTGTCAAGGTAAAACCGACAGCCAGTCATTCTCCTGCTCTAAAACAAACAACAGATGGGTGGATTATCGGCAGCACACTCCTCTATCAATCAGTTGCCCCGACATTAATACCCATATCGCCGACAGAATTTTTGTAAATGGTTTTACAATGGTTGTCATATAACTTTATAGTCGCAAAAAATGAACAGAACTCATCCCAGTTTTGCAATTTAAGTACTTTTGGTCACTATAACTTGCAAAAATTGTATTGGAAGAAATGCATTATGGGAAGAGCACTGTACCTCCCCTTCCTACATAGAATAGGGAGCTTTCGATTTCCATGACGGATCGTTCTACGAAGGTAAAACACCAAGCGTTGTCGTCCTTGTAAGACTATTGCGTGTTGTAGAATCTGGAGGACCGACGTATCGCAAAGTTGGTGCATGCGCACATGTTCGAGGAACTCTCCTAAAATTATCCGTCGTGGATTTCGAAAGCTCCCTAATATTGATTATGGTTCATATGATAGTGTTGCAGTATACTGCAATGCCCATTGAAAACTCCATAAAGTGCAAGTATTGGTGAAGGAGTTTTGTATCTTTTGGTCCTTCTATCTCGGTCATTTTTGTAAAATTGTTTAAAGGGAGGTGTTACATGACCGTGGCAAAACTTTCAAAATGGCACAACACTGATTGAAAACATGCCAAGATACTTTTTGCAACAATAAATCTTAAGCCAAGGTGTATTGGAAAACTCTGGCATATTGGTTTTATCTGAACACAGTAGATGCTACTGTAAAATTGTTTTGACTTTTACACTATATAATGCTTTTTGGACTGTGTGACCCATTTCAATGTCTTGCATCTTTTCAAGTTTTACATTTGTATTAACACTACCAAAAAAAGTAACCAATATTTTGAGGAAACTTTCAGAATTTAAAATTTAACATTTTCAGTTTGCCGTTTTTTAACCATTTCTGATTTTTTTTTTAACACATAGCTTTGATATTTTATCATATGTGAATTCTTCTTAAATCTTCTTTGTGAAAATGTGAATACTGTACAAAGGGCTTGTTTCACAGATTTCCAATTCTAGTCAACCAAAGGAACCCAATCTTAAACTTGATAACAAACTGTAAATCTCGAGGTTTAATTTGGGATTATATTTTAGGTTTGTTTGGTTTTTTTTGTTTCTGAAGCTTAATCTTGTGTACTTGTAAAACCCAATAATTACATGCAATTTAAAATGTATTTTTAAAATTAAAAATTGCATTTAGTTTTGGATATTTGAAATGTCATGTTATTCAACAGTGAAAACTCTCTCCAAATATGAACATTGGAGAAGATTAAGTTAGTTTTGCAATTCTATAATCCAGTTGATGCCTTTTTAAGCTTTAAATGGGTACTCATTGTTACTTAAGAATACATGGGTATTATGCGTTGAGTCAATCTTGATATTTAAAGGTGAACGAAGAGATTTTTGAGGCGGCACCCAAATATTTGTAATAAATAGTAATTTCATATAGGACGAGCCATCAATACCTTGTATTTGACTACAGAAAATGGCCTTTTAAAAGAGAAAAAAAGGGCGACGATTTGATTGTTATATTTCAATATAAAAACACGGCTGAATTTTGCATTTGTTCTATATGAAATTGAAATTTCAAATTTTGAAAAGAAAATTCGAGCTTACTCCTTTCAGGTGGGTTATTTTTGATGAAGTTTAATAAGGGTCAAAAATAGATTTCGCTTATTTTAGGGGGACACCTGTGAAATCTCTCGTTGCACCTTTAAAAGGTCCTGCTGAGAGTTAACTCAAATGTTTGTTCACATTTCTCTGCTGCTACTGCCACTCTTCAAATCTCAACTTCAGAGGATATCCAACAAATAATTTTTTTTTTTTTTGGATTCATTTGTCTCTAGAACTCAGTTACACTATTTGCAAGAGACATGGAACATTTTAAACAGTGCGCACTCAAGATTTTTCAAAATTTTGATAATTGCTGTATTGTAACGATACATTAGCCACCTAAATGTGAAGACCAAAATTCAGAGCCCCTTGTGGGAAACAGAATGATTTTTGTAAATTATGTGGCCAGCAGACATTTGTTCGGCAGAAGACCAGAATGGAGTTTAACACAAAAAAACCACTCCGGCGCATGATTAAATGGCAATGAACCCTTGTTTGACCGGTCGATGGACTTATTTGTTTAATATCCAATGAGTAGTGAGTCTATGATATTTCAGTTATAGACATATTGTTGATTACAGGGAAACTTCAGTGATTTGCTAAATCACAAAATCCAAAAAATCACCAAAAATCAGATTTTGGCATGTATTGTAACAAGTACAGGTATCCAACATACCCTGCAAATGATAAGACCAAGAGCAACCTAATATAGGACAGAAGAATCGGAATTTAAGCTAACTGTCCGTTCGGACACTTACTACACCGTAATTGAATGGCGAATCGTATCTTGAAACACTGTCGTTTTCTTCCTTTTTGTCAATTCTTCAGTTGGAAAAGGTAACTTATGAGGGAATCTACAGAACTTATTCCTTGTACTTTGAAGCTATCCTGCAAATTTCAGCAGACGACAGAGCTTGTTATTACTATAGATCTTTTGAACAAAGGTTTAACCGTAGGAGGGCGCTCTTACGCATATCGAACGGTTACACACAGACTTGACTAAAGCTAGGCCTGGTCACGATATTTAAAATCTAAATGGACCGTTATTGGAAAAATTAACACTATTTTGCAGCGGGGTTATAATCACTAACCCCGACGGATTTTGAAGTCAATATTTTTGTTCTTAATTTATCATGATATACTAAGGATCTTTTGAACAAAGGTTTAAGAGATGATTTTTTAATGCCACGGGGACCGAGAATGCCCATTAAGTACTATACACCGTAGCAGTGCCACAAATTACCATTGGAAATCCCCCAGGGCCCAAATCGAGAGGAAGGTTTGTCCTACCCCATGAAAAATATCAAATTTTAAAAGTGGGGGGCGCTCTTCAAAAAATGTGCCTGTTATGCTTTTCAATTTTTAGCTTGTTCTGTCGAACCATTTGTAGTAAAACACAATTGCAAGGATAGGAACATAGTACAGAAACTAACAAAGACAAGCTTTTTTTAATTTTAATGACACATAATGCATATTTATGCATTCTACTTTATTCATGGAGATTGCTTGTATCAAAAGGGTGTGTGTTTTCCGATGTCTTTGGGACCCCCCTGATTTACCCGGAAGGAAGGTTAGTATCGATTTGATTGTCAGGTCAGGTTTCTTGAGGGCCTGCTATGGTATCCTGGTAACAAGTACCTATCCCAAGGCCGGTGTCGGCGGCTAAACCGTCACCACCATCGGATTTCTGATGAGGAGGGTAACCAGCTGGTTTACCTGGTTAGAATGAAAAGAAGATCTACCTACAAGGGCGTCGCTCTGGAGAGCTAATGGCGCCATCCAGCACATGATGCCTTGGATGGTGGGCGTGGGCCCAAAGGCTAGGCCAACGCCGAAAACTGTGGATGACGTCAGGAAGGGCACTCGGTCAATTATCTTTTGCTCCAATAAATCCTCACACAGCAGATTTGTGAGGTGTATGGTGTATCCGGCCACCTCGGTTAATGGGGGGACCCAAAAAACCGGATTTCAAACTTTGGTATAATCACACAAACTATGAAAGGCCGTATTTTTCTCTTTGTCGTCCTGAAATTGAGGCATCACATCCATTTCATTCCAAGACTATAAACAAAAAACCGCCGTCGTTTAGTGGTAACCATCAAATTAGACACAGCTATTGAATAGGGCTTGCAACTTGCATTATTGCTTCTAACATCAAACCGCAAGTTTGTTTCCCACAGACTTGATGGTGCGTATGTGTATGTGTTAGGGTCTCATATCACGTACAAAAACAATAGACACGAATTGGAAACAAGACCTTTAAGGAATGAATTGAATATTGATGGTTACCAACCAATTGAAGATGGCTTACTGGTGATTTTCGCGAAAGCAACAAAACGGAACTCCATTGGATTACACGCTTATTCCGTCATGATGCATCCGTTGCATAACCCAATAGGAGTATGTTTCGCAACATCAGTAAGCATGAAGATGGATGTTGTGTGTAAAATCAAAATTTCTGCTCCCAAGTATTTATAATAACTACTGAAATGGGTGCAGTTACTATTTCTCCAGTACTGGCTACAGACCTATCCTCCCTAACCCCAAAGGGAAAATAGGTGCCCTATTTCCCCAATATAAGGAGCTTTAAAAACGATCATTTCCCACACGCTCGTTTTGGGGCTTCGCCTATGGTACACGCCCTCTATCATGTCATAACTCCCTTTAAAATTTTGTACTTACTATTTGGCATTTCGCCGGTAATACATCATCTGAAATTTGACCACAAACACTATGTTAG